>CAKALG010000026.1:0-21047 GCA_916700815.1 Helicolenus hilgendorfi | reverse complement strand
TTTGGGATCTCGGCCTTCCAGTCTGCTGCACAGGGGACAAGCTGCCTGCCCCCGGCGCTCGGTGATGCAAGGCACTTGGTGCTTGATAAAACCTTTAAACCACATGCATACATGTATGTGTGTATATGTGTGTGTGTGCGTGTGCTGAGAAAAAATAGTGTAAAAACTGTCTCAGACAAAATTGTGGGTTTACTTATTGGGTACATGGTGGACACAAATCCAAAAATCATTAAGAGATCTTCTTTCACTCTCACACCCACACACCTTTAGACACACACCAAACTACCGAGTTCTTGGCAAAAAAATAAAAAATCAAACCACTGAAATGGGCAATTTAATATCATGCTCTGCAACTCTGAACAGTATCTTCCCTTATCGGCCTCGTCATGCAGGCAGCTGTGGGTGTTCAGACTGCATGTGCTCCTAAAGAGGTGCGTGATAAGGAAAGGAAGGTGGGTAGCTAAAAAAAAACAGGAACGTGACAGACATACTAAAACCTATATGGTGGGTTTCTCCACAAAACAAAGACCATAGCAAAAAGGAGACCAGACTGGGAAACAAAGGGGATTTTATTTCCCAATTCACAGATGGAAGGAGAAAGTACGACGGAGTATTAGGGCCACATTGAGGGGAAAAAATCTGAGATTTCAAGAATAAATTCATAATATTACGAGAAAAAAGTTGTAATTTAATGAGAATAAAGTCATACTATTTCAAGAAAAAAAAAGTCTTAATATTACGAAAATAAAGTCATAACTTTACGAGAAAAAAAGTCGTAATATTACGAGAATTAAGTCATAGCTTTACGAGAAAAAAACGAATTTCCTCCTCCACAAAAGAGGCAATTTCCCCCAGGTCTGCAAGGTTCTTTCATTGGAATGAACGCAATACCTTGCACAATCATTTCAAGGTCCTGATACTTGATAATGTGGTAATTTGTGAAAACTTATACTAAAGTATAACTTCACAACTTTTTTCTCTTAAGCGTATGACTTTATTCTCATAATATTACAACCTTTTTTCTCGCAAACTTCCGACTTTATTTTCCTAATATTACAGCTTTTCTTTCTCGTAAACCTATGACTTTATTCTTGTCATATTATGACTTTATTCTCAAAATCTCAGATTTATTTTTTCTCCTCAATGAGACCCTAATACTCCGTCATAAGAAAGAGAGGTCCGAGGCTTCTTTTTTCCAGAACTTGAATATCGGGATGAATATGTTTCACTGTCGCAGCAGTGGTGAAGAGTACATTCAGATGTGGTCATGAGTTTTATTTTCCCTTTGTCCAGCTCAGAATGCACACATCCAAACAAATAAAGACTAATTAGGTCTTTATTTATTACGACACACTGCACCTTCATGAAGGGATTGCAGACTAATCAGTGGAATCACCTGCTGTGATGATTAGAAATCACAGCTATAAACCAAATGAAAATACATTCACCTAAAAAGTCTAGCATTGATAGACCTTTAGGTTTTATCTAATCTGATTTTGCAAAGATTGGTTGGGGAACACAAGACAAATCAAGGAGACAAAAATGCCTCAAGCTGTTTTTAACAGTCCGTGAGAACCAACAGGTCAACGTTTCCCTCCCTGAATTCAGTCCACTGTTTTAAATAAATTCAGGGAAAGCCAGTAGGTGACACTGTTCTCTGTAAAGATCTTTGACTTTGTGGTATGACTTTCAGTGTGTTTTTTTTCCCTCTAAAATATTCCATGGATGGAGAGGCAGTGACAGAGGAGCACGGGGAGAAGGGGGGAGAGCGTCAGAAAAAGAAAAGTGGGTGTTTTCCTCTGCCGCTAATTGTCTCTTAACGTGATTGATTTCTGTTTAAGAAATGTAACTCTTTGTCAAGGACAACGCCTTCCCACTGACTCCAAAAATAATGCATTGTTTATATCTCTGAGAAGACGTGTGTGTGTGTGTGTGTGTGTGTATGCATGCTTATGCCTATGCGGCAGTTACCTAGATTTAATTTTGTCCTGGTTTGCTCAGGTGCTCGGTGTTGCTATACCTCCCATACGAATCAAGGCTGATGAGAGCAACACATCTCCGATTGGGGGCAAAAAATGAGTTGACTTTGAATGCCCTTCAGAAACGGGACACCTTCCAGTGGCGGACAGGCCGTCAGGTGACTGACATGCACTTGTGTTCCATTAAAGGGATGTAGAGACATAGTAGGTGTGTGTGTGTAGGTTATCTACAGTATGTATAATGCATATATTAATGTGTTTGTGTAAATCTATGAGTGCTTGTGTCCTATGTGTGAATACATTTGGTAGGGGGGAGCAATATGTCTTTACTGAATGGATAGGTTGTTTGAGTGTGTGTATCTTTGTGAGGCCAATTAGAGTTTTACAGCATGTTAAGTGAGGATATTTTTGTAAAGTGAGATCCTCACTTAAACAGCTGGGTACTGTAGTTAATTTGTTGGGGATTATTTTGGATTTGGTGAAGGGAGGGAAATGAGCATTCACGACAGCAGAACAGTGTTGCATTTTATTTTGTAGTGCAACTTTAAAATACAAAAAAAAGTTGCAACAGACACAGTGTGAAGTCTTTCTTGGGGTAATATTTTTTTTTTTAGATTTCACATTTAAAAAAAACACATGCAAAAAAATCCAGTCTTGGTGTGCAAACTCCATAAGGAGGTTAGATACTGTATATACTGTAGTTATGAGTCAATAATAAGGTTAGGATCTACTGTAGGAAGTGTATTATATCAATGAGGATCCTGACAAGTATTAAGTAGTACAAATGTGTGTGTGATCCTTCACACTCCTTCTCCTCTTTCTCCATCGCTCCAATCATTGAAAAACCATTTCCTTCTCCTCTTTTACCCACCACTCTAAGTGTCAAACTATAAACAGTTGCAGTTTTTATTCCTGCGCACCGGTGAAAGCCGTCGCCGTTTGTCCATCTGTGAATCCGTCCGTCCGGTCCATTCTTGTGAACGTGATATCTCAGGAACACTTTGAAGGAATTTCTTCAAATTTGGTACAAAGTTCCACTTGGACTCAAGGATGAACTGATGAAGTTTAGGTGGTCAAAAGTAACTGTGTCATCACGTCCGTGCCATTCTTTTGATATCTCATGAACGGCTTGAGTGAATTTCTTAAAATTTGGCAGAAACGTCCACTAGGATTCAAAGACATCTTGATTCAAGTTGTCAAAGGTCAAAGGTCAAGGGCACTGTGACCCCACAAAACAGGTTTCTGGCCATAACTCAAGAATTCATATCCTAAGTATGACAATTTCACACAAATGTCTAATAAGATAAAAATGATGAAGTGATGACATTTTCGACAGACATGGATATAAACTGCAACATGACTTGTTGGCGGAGGCATACTACCGCGAGGCGGTAATCCTAGATTCTCCTTTCTCTTGGTTTTCCATCTCACTCCATCAACCTTTTTCTTTATCCCTTCTTTCTTAATCTTCTTCTCACCATGTGCATTTTTCCTTATTCCTCTCTTCTTCTCTCTCTCTCTCTCACACACACACACACACACACACATACACACACACACAAACACACCCTTAAGCTCCTGCGTGGCCCCATCATGGGCAACATTTTTCCTATTCCCCTTCCATTAGCAACTGAAGGTCATCCTAATGGGGCCAATGGCAGACCAACATAATTGCAATTTAACACAAAGACAATTAGACATTGATAGGACAACCCAGCCCAACCCCTGACACACACATGCACGCACGCACGCACGCATACACACACACACACACTCACAGAGGGCTCCACAGCAATCGTTCTATTCCTCTAACAAATCCCCGCCTTGATCGCCATCACTCTCAGTCATTCCATCTGCCATCAGCCATTCTCTCACTCAGTCACTCCATCTGTCCCTTTCTCAGTCTCATTGACCCTTTCAGTCATTAGCTTCTTACTCACAGTTTCCCAAAAGCAGAGAATGCCAGTGCTTGCTGCTACTACTGTGGGCTATTTTCAGTTAAATGTACAAATTGTAACATTGAAAATAGTGTACAGAAATTGCATCTATCTATCTAAATAAGACATGCGTCATAATTAAAGAGGGACTACAGAATAATTGATAAAAGTAAGGCATAACATCTATTATCCTTCATCTGTAACTGCTTATCTCATTCGGGGATGCGGGGGGGCTGGAGCCGACATTGGGCGAAGGCGGGGTACACCAGGTTGCCAGATTAATGTTTTTTTAACCGTGGTATCAAATATCAAAGAAAACAACAACATATGTTGTTTGTCCATGCCCTCTAGAATGACATATCAAAGCGTTTTCTGATCCAACGCCCCAATCGGTAGGACGACATCATTTTTCACCTTACAAAATGATTACAAATCACTATTGGAAAACATTTCAGTTTTTTATGATTTGATGATTTGAACTTAGTTATGTTAGGGAGAGATGACAGGATACAATAGGCCTACGTTTAGCAATGTTCCTCAGCTCGGGGGAAAAACCCCAAGAAGGGATAAATATTTCAAATGCTGCTTTAGAGTCAGTGCCTAGTGTGCAGGGAGGAATAGTGCAAGCAGGAAATGCCACAGTGAGCTATTAGATCAAAAACCTTATCTACTATGATCCCTGTCTGGCCTTCTCTGTCCCCAGTGCCCTGCCTATCCAAAACAATGGAAGTTCCCCATTTAGTTTTTTTTGTCCCTGCCATGAAAAGTGTCAGTACATGCCACTCTTGCTACCACAGTTGAGTATGACCTTATACAAATCATACATAATCTTGGCAGCATTAGCTCATGCAGATGTTCGCCCTTCTGGAAAGCACAAAACAAAACCATTAGCATTTGTCCAGCATGTCCACAAAAACCATAAAAAGCATTATAGATTATGTAATGAATTCTAAAATCCATTTTATACTGTACATGTAAGACAATAACAATCACCCATCATTAGTTGATGGAAATTGCACAATACATTCTACAATGTGATGCAGAGAAGAAGAGATAGAGGCAGAGATATGTGCATAGATTACAGCCTATCTTCCATCTAGCCAGTAGGATAAACCTCCTCAGGGCAATCAATCATCTCGGAAAGTCAAAGTAGTGCTCAATCTAGTGTTTTCCGGTAACTCTTACAACACTCAGACACGACTTCCGTAATTTGGAAGGCTGTCGTGCTGAGTCAAGGGAGGTAGGGAAGAACAGAGCACTTAGATTTCCTCTGCCTTTGTGCATGTGTGTGTGTGCGTGCCTGTTCACATGCCTGCACTCAATACGGTCTCAGCTGATGAATAGTTTAGCAGAGTTTCATTCCATCTCATTTAAAGGCGTTACATGTCTCCCCTGGTTCCGGGTTCCTTCTAATCTCATTACAGCTGTCAAGTAAAAAAAAACTTCCATGGGCATCAGCGAGGAAACACAGCAGACTGAGATAAAGTTGCCGTTGTATATAGATCTTTATTGGATAAAAAGTCTGATAGTGTTTGATCAGGTTAAGTTATCTTGGCTGTCTAGGTGTGTGTGTGAGTGTGTGTGGGCATGTATTACCCACATTGTGGGGACATAAACCTGTTTACACAGTCACATTGTGGGGACTCACCTTCTACATGGGGACAATATGCATGTCCCCATGACATAAATCATTATATTTTAGGCTGAGGACTTGGTTTAAGGTTAAGATAAGGGTTAGGATTAGGCAAGTAGCAGTTATAGTTGGGGTTAGGGTAAGTCTCCAGAATAGGAATGTAAGTCAATGTTAATGTCCTTGAATGTCATAAAAACATGACTGTGTGTGTGTGTAACTGGTTAAACTAATTTGGTTTGAGGACCTTTCTTGGTGTCATATGTAAATACTTCAGTGAAGTCATTTTGACACTTTAAATGAACTGCAACAAGGTCTACCGGATGTCACAGTGTTTTTTCACAAGGCAATCAATCCTTCCTGGTGTGGTGTACCTTCCTGTAGAGTGGGTTTTATGTGTGAATATTGCTATTATCACCTTTTATTAAATGTTCTAAAATGTAGATGAAAGTCCCAAACATAGAAAAAATATGATGGTGATGATTTCTGGATATACAAGCTACTTACAGTAGCAGTATCAGGAATGTGAATAAGTCCCGAAGCAAGGCAGTGGTGAAGCGCATAACCATTATGCACGTACACATCCATCATTCACAAAGGTTAAAAACAAAAAACGAAATGCACCGAAAAACTAAAATGCAAAGGACAGAATCCATTACCAATCAGAAACCGATCCAACTGTATGAAATACTCCTCCCAAAGCCCATTTAAAGCTGAATAGCTCCACTATTGACTGCTTAATGGTTTTCAATTTAGGATTGCTGCTGCCATCACCTGCACTGGGTCATCTGCCAATGAGTTTGGTTGCCCAAATGGCCAACTTGGATAGGAAATGTACCAGCATATGCATATGACTCCTGCATACTACCCCACGTACCAGCCTCAAATGGAGATAAGCTGTCCGTTTTTCAATGGGCAGCTCGTACAGGGACCTCAAGACCATCGATGGATGCATCAAATCGTTCCTGCTCTTCTCACAGGATTTATTCTTAAACTCTCCCACACTTACCCTTGATGAACTGTGATCCTGCTCCCTTTTAAGCTAGCAGCATGCAAGCAAGTCTTTCCCAACCCCCCCACTGATAGGATGACCAAGATGCTCTTCCGGTCCACTAAGCCCAGTTGTGTCCTTTGGTTGCACAGCATGCAAATGTTGGCGCACAGCATTGAACATACAGCGATCAAAGTAAATCCCACGTCACACATGTGAACCCACTGAGCTGCCAGTATGTGGTGCCTTATAAATGGAAGAGAAAAAACAAAACAACATGTTGCGTTTGCCTTAAAAAGAAATTGCATCTGTCTGCTAACTTACAGTATATAGTTCATCATCCAATCATCACTTACGGTATTTTGGTCTTTGATAAAATGTTAAATTTGTGGTTCCATCCCCACAACTTGCCTCTTACCTTCTATATGTACATACTTACTGTATAGACTCAATTATTGTAATTAGGGTTCATCAGGATCAGAACCAAATTCATAAATGCTGCTAAAGGGTTTCTGGTACGTACATGATCAATGAGAACTGTGCTGTGTAAAAATGTTATTAAAGTGGAGTGGTAAGTTAAGTATATGCAGTAAATTCATAGAGAAACAGGCCACACTGTATTTGTAGATGGTTTATTGTTAGAGTCAGGGTCAGGGCAGCAGCTTCCTTTGAAATATATGCTAGCATACCCGTGATCATTAAATTAAAGTGGCAGCAGTACACTCCATTTATCTCTTTGTGCCCATGCTTTGCCTGCTCCTACTGTATCTTCGTCTTTCAAAGTAGCCTGACATTTCAGCAGGTACAGAAAGTGCAACAATGACCACATTGTTACTTGACCAAAGCTGTGTCAGTTTATCTCACTTTACATAAAGATGGCTTTTTATGGTGTCCCATAAAATGTTGTCGTGTCTGAGTATATTTTGGACAATAGACAGTATACATACACCATATGGTTCACCTGCAGAATATCAAAATATCAATGAAATTAATACAAAGCGACTATTTTTCATTTGGCTCCATGATTCACTCTGTTTTGTGTTCTTTAACGGAGCACAATGGAGACTTTTGACAGCTGACATTTATAGCAAACATACAATGATCTGAGCTATCTTGCTTCATATAACCAGTTCTAACCAGGACAGAAAGATTGGACGATAAAACTCCAGTCCTCCGAAACCTTAATATTTATTCATGGAGTGCTGTTAGTGTGGGCTCCATGGTAGCTCCGACAGCTTGACGGAGTAGCAACGGGGGGTGGGGCGTAGTGAAGGGTCAATTAAGCAAAGATTATTTGAGTGAGACATAAAGGCAAAATAACATTCTATCAGCGTGAATATGAGTAAAATAGCTCAAAGAAAACACTGAACATTTGACACAATTCATCAGAATCATGAACATTGTCTGGTATATTATGTTGGTATATTATATATCAGTCAACGTGCTCAAGTCCTTGATCTAAGAAGCACCTGATTTAGCTGCACGTTCCACCAAAACACTAACCACTTATTATGCTGCACACCAGAGTTTTAACATGAAAGCTACGTCCGTGGTCTTTAATTTACATAGACAACACTTCTGAATTAGTGTCAACTCCCCTCGGCTTATGCATTGCCTTGGGCACCAAAAATAAATAAATGCCAAAGCAGCTATGCTACAGTAGCAAAACATTAGCTATGCACAGCATATAACCCAACCTGAAATGTGCAATTTGCAACTTTGCCCTGAAGTGCTATGTGATCCAAATGCTCATGAGTGCCAGGCGTACTCAACCTGCTGAATAAAATTCATCTCTAAGCTAAGGCTTTGGCTTTCCTCTCTGGCACAAGGCGATTGATTACGGAATAGTAAATACAGTGTGAAAGATGACCAAACTATTTTGTTTATGCCATGCAGAGCAACAAAAGACTATGAATATTAAATACTGGCAGTGCACTGTACTCTCAGATGGTTAGAGGGGGTTGAAGAGCAGGAAAATAAGAGAATGATGACAAAGGGAGAAAAGGAAGTCAGGAATGAAATAGAAAAAAACAGATAGGAGAAACATTATGAATATATAGTATTCTTGTAAGGGGAAGAACAAGCAACCTTTAAGTAAAAAAAACACAAGGATGAAGCTTAGTCACTGAAGCGTGTTGACTTCTCCCTGAACTCAGAATTTCGACAACAAAATTAGGGACAAAACACTTTTTCTCAGAGAATCCTCCCCTGCATGGCTCACAAAACACCTTTTGGCTTGTCATGTTCCTCGTCTTAGAGGCAGTTTGAAGAATAATTACTCCCCGAGAACACTCCGCGGCTCTGATGCTTAACGTGATCGCTGAAGCTGTAAACAGGTCAAAATGAGTTTCTCATGGGATCCACCCCAAAATTACTTCCTTAGCCTCTTATTAGTGTCAAAGCTGGGGGGACGTCCCTGTTGTGCTGGTGGTATAGATTGAGTTTATTTGACCACCTTGGCCTGCATTAATGTGTTTTCAAGGATAGTCATGCCTCTATCAAACCTTGTAGACTGTTCTCAATTCCCAACACATGCCCACAATGTTAATTCCACATGCGCAATGATGCTTTGTAAACCGTTTTCTTAAATCAAACTAGGCTATATGCAGTCCAAATGTTAAAAGCAAAAAGCAGCCACACCACCAAAATTCAAAACGCAGGATTGGAACCAGTCATCAATTCGAAATTAGTTTTCTTTTTGAATCTTTGTTTATAATATTGGAGAAAAAAACACATTGCAGATAATGTACAAGTCCAACTCTTTGAAGACATATGTGTATATTCATGCAATTTATATGGTCAAATTAAATGACATCTTGGGGTTTGAGGGATTTGTCTCAATGAAAATCAACACTTCAGCCTGCAGCTCTGTGTAGCATGCAGCTACTTTGTAGCCATTTGAGGGCGGCACAGCGACAATGGTTAGTACAGTCACCTCACAGCAAGAGGGTTCCAGATTTGAACCCGGCTTGAGTCCTTCTGTGTGGAGTTTGCATGTTCTCCTGGTGTTAGCATGTTTTTTTTTTTTTCTGGCTTCCTCCCACAGTCCAAAGACATGGAGGTTAGGTTAACTGTTGACTCTAAATTGCTCAAAAGTGTGAATATGAGCATGAATGGTTGTCTGTCTCTCTGTGTCAGCCCTGTGATAGTCCTGTCCAGGGTGTACCCTGTACCCTTCGCCCAATGTCAGCTGGGATTGGCTCCAGCCCCCCCGATGAATAAGATAGGTGGTTACAGATAATGCATGGATGGATATTAGCCATCTGAACCTGATAGGCTGACATAATGTAGTATCTATGGTTGGTTTCACTCTACGTTGTTTGGGAGGATTCCTGTCACCTAGAAATTTTTCTTAGGGATTCACCCCCTCCTTGCCTTTGTATCCTAAGGCCCATGTATGGGACATGTAATGTGTCTAAATATAACACAGTAGTAGCCTAAAGAAGTTAGTACAGTATGTTTGAAGATAAAATGTTCCTTCTCAAAGGTTGCCTCATCCATCTCATCCATCACCATCTTTCAAAACTATGCTTAGAAATGTAAGCTTGCTCCTTCTCCATGCTGAGTGACTCGACAAGTCCCCTGAATTTGCACCCGAAATGTCATCAAAATTCTCATTCATTATTTCCATTGCAGCCTCAACAGCTCTTGAAGGGAGAAAACAAGGAATTCTAGCAAGGTGCCGATTCATTCTGTACAGACTACCGACATGGCAGGTTTGCAGAGAATACAAACCCCACAGAAAACAATCACACAAGGTCAACACGGTAAAAGTAGTCCTGACCAAAGTAGGCTGTGCTGTAACTCAACAATAGAATCACCGACCTGAAGGACAAACTTATGCCTTCAATGCAGGCGAATTTCATTCTTCTAGCCCAGAGGTACACCCACAGTATGCAAGAGGCTTGACCTCTGAGTGATACTCTGGATATGTTCAAAATAACACAGGGCTATAAATATATGTATTAGTAGTGTTGATGTGTGTTCAGCTCATTCGGCACAGTCGGACTGGGATATAGTGTAATGCACAGGGGACCTCCTGCAGATGCTATGCATGTTAATCAGCCATCGCAATTGTCTCCTACATTGGCACACACATATGTAAAACCCCTACACACACACTAACGCATGCATATGAAATCTATAAACAAATGTGCACGCACACATATAAGCGCACTCCTACACAGGAACACACTCCCACAAGGGTTAACTAATTCAGGCTTGTGACGAGGAGAGGCAGACAAATAGATAGGCACAGTAAAAAAGTCAAAAACTAAAACAATGAGAGTTAACATTGATTGGCATCTTTGTTGGCAATAACTCTGTAATCTTTCATATTCAACATTATACACAATGAAAGCCAATATGCCAACAAAACATTTGAGACAACATGTTATTACAGGAGACAAGCATACAATTACAACCGTCAAATCATTAAAATCACTTTCCCCACGGTTCTGTTTTTGTGAAAGAGTAAAGGAAAAACAACATTCTGTTGTGATTGCCTTGGAGCCCAGGCTAATGATTCATTTTCAACAAATTGCCTGGCTTTGTTGAGTTGTCTTGATGTTTCTGTGATTTTCTATTCTCTTACTTGGTGACATTTATTCAGGCACACATGGGTTTTGACTATCTTGACTTGAAGCTTACTATTCTGTAAGAGTATTTGCATTTGCCTGCCAAAACACAAGTTCACTCGACATAAATAAATGTGTCAGTAAGTGGGCGAGCTTCAACCAGTTCTGAGTTGGAACAGGTGCACCAGCTGGCACTGCTGGAGAGAACCGAGTCCCCTCTCTACCTCCAGCTGGTGCTCCAAACACACCCACCCATACCCCAAACAGCTTGCATCTTCATCACTTCCCTCTTCCTGACGCGTTCCCTAAAAACCTTTTCTCTCAACTCTAACCTCTTCAAAAATCCCCGGATCCTTCCCTTTCCTATCCATTGGTACGAATTTCCATTTCCCTGCTCTAGCTCTGTGTTTTATTGTATTGATGTGTCGTTGATGATGTCTTTTGTGCCCTATTTTTATATGAACATTGGCTGCAAAACAATTTCCCTTAGTGGGACAATGAAGATAACATAATCAAAGCTGAACACAAAAGAAACAATTCACTTCCACAGATTTACTTCTCCCACCCGAGTAAATCTATTAATCACTGCGACTCTATTGAAACAAATTGATTTCACATCAAACTTTAGCAGTTTGAAATGCTGGTGTGACCACGCCTTTATCCAGTGGGCATTCCAAAAGGAAAAAAAGGTAAAGTAAAGCAAGTAAAACATTTATTGTAAAATGCCCAAAGGTAGATTAGTAAAGTACAAAACCTGAGAAATGTCCTTTGTCAGTTGGCAACACCTGTCTACACTGTAAAGCAACCCAAAAAAGGAGGACGGCAGAAAGAGAGTCTAACAATATTCTCAAAGCGTTTCAGAGATTGAGAGACAATGTTGCTAATAGTTTAGCTTCTGCTAATGGCTGGCAGATGGCTAAACTATTAGCAACATTTTCTCTCCATCTCTGTAATAGCAGCCGTGACGGCTACGGTTATAGCAGAAGGCAAAACTATTAGCACTTTGCCCATATTGTAGCTCGCTAGAGCCTCGAATCTCAGTATCTCAAAGAGCTTTTCAGGCCCACAAGTTTGTAAAGAAAACAGGGTGGTAATTCTCATAGAATTGCCGCTTTAACTGCACGGGATTATGTTTAAAATGAAAGACTAGTATTCATACAGGTTACTGTATGATGCATATGCCCATGCTCGTCTGGTGGGAGGGGTTTAGGACAGAGAGAGGAGAGGGGAGAGCTGCACGTGGACAGTATTTTCAAATTCTTTTGAATTTTCTTTTTTGCCTTTTCCAGAAAACTGATTAACCTGGGGTACCAATCGAATTACAAAATGCTGAAAGATTATTATGGAATTTTTGCCCAATGATACGCCAGCTTTAATACAGTAGCTTACTTGAGTAAGTGCACTTACAGTCCACCTGGAGCAGTTCTTTTCCAGTAAAATAGAGGAAAAAACAAGGTAAATGATGGACCTTTAGCTGTGACAGAGTACTATTACATTTTACTTTATTTATTTTATACTTTTACTTAAATAAAAGATCTGATTTTGACTTTTTCCACCACTTCTTTATTACCGTCATCCTTGAAGGGTAAGAATCAGGCACAAGAGAGGCCCCATGAGTGGTTGCCTTTAGGGACACCAAATCACGTTGTGTCATCTCCCTTATCTTCCTGCTTCCCTCGCTGCTTCTTCACCTTCCTTTTCCCCGATGTCCTAGTCATCCCTCTAACTGACACTTGCAGCCAAAGGAGACGAGGAAAGGGTAGTATTCAAACAAGTGAAGCAGTTCCTCTGCTGACAGCCTGCTGGCCGTCCGTCCAAACACAGGTCAGGTGTGAAATAAGAACTGCTCAACCAGAACTGTTTTTTTTCTGTACTGCATGTGTGTTATCTGTGTGTTACTGCATGTATGTGGGGATACATGACTCTGTGCACCTGCACATGTGTGTAGAAGCGAGGGCATGTATGGCATTTATAGCCTACAACCACTGTGCTGACACGTCTCAGGTTGGTTCCTACTGAGCAGTACGGGTTTCTTTTTCTTTCTTCCTTGACAGTGAGGGATAGGAGGATCTAATTACATTAAATAAAATGTAGCCTGTGCGACAGTCACACACCAAACCTCAAACTTTGGACATTTCAATCATCACGACAATATGACAAATGGCTTTGTTCAATAGAGACGTAATCACAACAACGTGACTGACACAACACAGACCTGGTTAGTATTTAATGTTTGCTGGTCTCAACAATAGATATAACATATTTTACTAATTCCTGCAGGGAGGTCTCCCCCATAGCATCATGATGAAGTAATGAATCCCTGTTGAGACAAGCAAGTTTCTTTATTTATCAGATGCATAAAGCAGTCGTTGGCAGTACAAATCTCAGATTCCCTTCAGCCATTCTCATTAAATATGTATATGAAAAAGGAAAATCACACAAGTAAAAGCAAAATGAAAATCTAAGACATAAAATAGTGCAAGTACAAATATAGGGCTTAAATAGAAACATAAGTATTATATATATATACATATATATATCTACACATGCACACAAAGGTGTAAACAGTTTTTAAAAAACGGTAACAAGAGTATGTAGAGAGATGCCCCCATTTTGCTTACTTTAGTGGTCTTAACAAAATATTGTTGCATGAATTGTATAGAAATTGTTTGGATCCATGAAGGATTTAGGATTTTTGGACTTGTATCTGAAGCAAGAGATTTTGGCACAAGTTTAAAAGAATAAAGCATAAAGCAAATGGGCTATAGTTTCTAACAAATGAAAATACTGAAATAATGAGCAGGGCCATTGATTCACTTTAAGAATTTAAAAGAAGTTTAACAGAAGTGTCCGACTGTGGGAATGATATGCACCCCTGCTGATGTGTAACTGGACACAGTGCAGTGTTTATTGATCTGGCTCTACTTTCAATGGCTGGCACCGTGAGACTTGGGAATTGAATGAAACGCAATGCCACATGCACTCTAGAAAACCATTTGTATTGTTAACTAAATAATAAAAACAATACTCACAAAAACTAATATCCTTCGCAAATGTCTGGAAATTGCCATATTTGATCATGTTGTTTTATTTGATTTACCAATGCGTTCTCATCTAACGCTTTGTCAGACCCCACGGCGTCACTTTTTGGTCACTGCAAACACTTGCTTAAGAAGCCCTCGGGATCACTTTTTGGTCGCAGTAGTCAATGTGCTTGATGTTGTGAATTAAACAATAACACTTAGTTTCAGTCAATAAAACCACTATAGTTAGGTTTAGGAGAAAACTACATGGTTGGGCTTAAAACTACTACATTTGTACAGTGAAAATGACATTGAACGTTGTGAACAGGGAACATGAATGAACAGTTGATTGTAACGTGACGCACCAGACATGAACAGTGGTCTTCTGGATGGAAGTCTTGTGTTTGTTGGGCTCATCCACCTCCCCTCCCCGCAAAACAACACCTGCACAATTTGTCTTAAATGAAATACTGACTCTCACTCCACATCAAAACACTAACCATTTCTAATGGAAAAAATGAATCCACACTTTTACCAGATTCTTCAAAGAATGCTCAGTGGAAAGGCAAGCTGTTGTTGGAAAAAAATAAAACATTCACTTCTTTTAATTGTGCATCAGCATTATTCAGACTGGGTAGGGAGTTGGGCCAAGCGTCTGCACATTCATCTGGCAACAGCACAAGAATGTTCCTTTGAACTGGAAATCAGGTAACAGCAGTTTGTTGGATAATTGGGTTTCAGGGACAGCTGTTGCCTTTTTACAACCCTGTCTCCTACAAAATTACATTTCCATACAACTAAACTGCATTCCCAATTATGTTTTGAGGGAAACATATTTTCTCCCGGATTACGGTCACCGTTCGTAAATTGAAACCAAATAAAAACACAACAAAATTAACTTGGTTATGTTTAGGCAACAAAACCACTTGGTTACATTTAGTAAAACATCATTGTTTGGCTTAAAATAAGTATATATGTTAAGTTATTTAAGTTACTAACACAAATTAAAACAAGTCAACGTTGATTTTTGGTTTCACGCGGGACAGAAACAGCGGTTTCTTGGGTGAATGTCCTGTCTTTGTTTCACCCATCCATCCCCCCCAACCTTAGACTTCCGCCAACTATTATATGATTAGAAACTTATTTGTGATAAGTCAAAAACAAACATAATCTGGTAGAAAAGAGGCGACTTCCAATGATTAGTTATTCCTATAAAACCGTCTATGATTAGAAACATCTTTGTGATACGTCAAAAACAAACATAATCTGGTACAAAGTATGTTGCCCTCGAAACATAACTGCAGTTTCGTTGTTTGGGGATATCATTTTTAGGAGACCAGGCTGCTTTTCAACAGCACACTACATTACATATGCAAGTTCAATTGTTAATGTTTGAAAGAAATTACACCTCCTAAATCCTTTTAATCCATTAGTCTTAATGTAATAACAGTAAAATAATATATGTGTAATATAAGTCTTGCCCCCGGGACTCTCATATGTAGGGATTTGCTTGTTGTCGGCAAAAGAAATAATGGCAAGTAATGAAAGCTGAGTCTAAAATGGCTTGTCTGTGGAAAGCTTTGCCCAAAGCTTATGCATTACTGTGTTGTGTCATTATAGCTCATAACCAAGAAGAATTAATTGCTACACATACTAATAATAAAATGCTTAATGTACTGCACATTTATCTGGCCTATTTTTTGAAACCTGGTTTAAATTAGTTGTATAGTGCTGCGTTCAAGAATGTCAGATCAAATGAGGGTAGGCAACGGGAAGACATTGTAGAAGCCTTTAATCTGTAACACGTTGGACTGGTCCACATCCAGTCATTCATACACAAACAGGTGGCTGTGGCATTACAGCTGAACTCAGGATAGTGCTATACAAGGTACTATAACAGTTTTATTCAAGTGTCATATACCTAAATGTGCCCAACCGAATTGTCCTTATTTAACTAGGAAGTCACATTGAGATTATAACCTCTTTTACAAGTGAAACCTAGCCAAGACAGGGTCAAATAGCAGCATCCAAAACATAACAACACAACGACATTGAATCACATCAGAAATAATAAGTATGACAAAATACACAACATCATACAGTACATTAATAGGGCAGCATTTTGGTCATGTTTTTGTTATTTAATTGAAGCAATTGCAGCTAGCAGTGACGACTAAGTTTAAAATAATTTAAAGAGATAAGGGTCTCAAGTTTAATTTTGGCCTCCAGATCGTTCCAGGACCAAGGACCGTAGTGGAACAGGCTTGTTTTGCCAGCGTCTGTACTGATAGAAAAAACTTTAAACTGAAGCTATTAATGTGAAGATTATAACTGTTTTGCAGAAATACAAACATCTAACTCAAGTTAGTAGGAAATTTGCCAGAGATGATCTTATAGATTAAAATGGACCAATGTAAACATACGCAAAGTGAGGGACGACCATCCTACTATGTTATATAAGGTACAATGATGGGCCTGAAGGTAGAATTAGTGGTGACGATGAGGCAATCCTGTAAATAGTATCACGAAAATCAATCATAGTCAGGAAAAGGCCAGCAACTAAGCGTTATCTTGATGCCATGGAAAATCAAGACATTAGCCTGTACAGAAAACCCAGTGTGAATTTTAATTTCTTTGCAAGATCTTATCTAACTAATTAAACATACAATGTTCCTGTATGCTGGTGGTAAGCATTCAACAAAACTTGAGCTATGTCAAATGTCTTGTATGTAAACATGTACTGTGATCTACATTTATTCGTCATATCAAAAAGACTGGGATCCTCTGAGAACAAATGGAAGTTTCCACAGACAAAGGCAGACCATAACTGAGCACAAACAGACCTCTGACCTCTAGTTATATTTACACCCTGTCAAACCCTCCTGCTCTTATTAGAGCTGTTGATTCCATTTCTGAGGTGGTTGTTTGTTAGGGATTTTTCTCAAGTGGCGACTTCTTTTTACAGTAGACCTGACATGACATTAACAAGGAACTACCCATGAGAATAATGTTCGCTGTTAATTGTATTTATCTGCTGTGTCAGGTGTAATATTGCTCTTAATTGGAAGGGTAGAGTTTGAACCAGCAGGGCTCTGTTAAAGATTCCAATGTTGCTCCCTTAAACAAGGAGGTCAGAATGGAGGGCAACTACAGAAAAACATTCTTGCGGCTTGTAGACATTCAGAGTCTTGCTCAAGGATACATCAACAGGGTATATGTTCACTAACTTGGGGATGAGGAAGCCACAATCTATGGTGGGCAAAGCACAACGGCAATTCACAAAACACTATGGTAAATCACAAAACACAACGGCAGCAATGTGCCGCAAGGCCGTCTGGCAGAATTCCAAAAGAAGAAGAACTATTTCCGTTTGTCGAGGGTTGACAGACTATGCATCCAATTAGAAGCAAGGAATAATTATCCAATACTTACCAACCTATTCCGGTTTGAGTCTCACCAAATGCCATTGTGTTTTCTGAACTGCTGGCATGCAATGTGGTTTGCCCTTCAGGGCCACTGTACCGGCCTCTAGCTGAAGGGTTACGTAGCTAGTTACGTAGTATATATCATGATAAAAGACCACTTATAGTGGGCAGTTGGAGAAGTGGATGGGTCCAACAAACACAGGACTATCAAGCGGGAGGCCGGTGTTCAAGATCCTTTTGCAAGTTCCGTAAGTGACGTTTGTCATGTGTTTTCCGTACGACGTTATGTCGTTTCTGTACGTGTTTTACTTAGTTTACATACCTAAGTTAAGCCCAAACATGACCTTTTCCTTTAACATAACTAAGTGGTTTTGTTGCCTAATCCTATATATAATGATATGTGATATTGGGTTGCGAGGTCAATGCTTAACCTCAACCATCTTGCAAGAGTTTTGAAATTTGTGGTGTACCTTATAGACACAACCAGTTTCAACTTGCTACACCACCCTGCTGCCCAGAGCACTGTCAGTATTCCTATCTGCAAATTGCTTGAGGGACTTGGGGTCCATAAGCCAAGGAGAGGTGTAGCAGAATGTTCAGATTTTTACAACAGTGTCCGCGTGCGATCAACTTAACAGGATGAATCTGGCACGCTCAATTCCATGCCATACTGTGAAAATTACCTAAACTGATCTCATTTTAAAGCCTACGTATATCATTGCACTTTGATTTGAGTTTTCTGACACCATTTTAGTTATATTGGAAAACTGAACCCCCTTTTACAAAGACTTTTATTTTGAGGTATACATATTATATCATGACTTAAAGGGGATTCTGGCTCATAAAGAAAATGTATTGTGAAGCTCCACTGCAATTAGCTTCATATTAACTTTGCAAACTGCACCGGAGGTAGCCAAGTTCATTATCATGCAACGTTTTTAGAGTGGTTTAAAGCAGTGGTTTTGTTTGGGTAGCGTAAAATGTGGGGAGTGTATGCACACTTGGTGAAAGCAAAAGTAGGTAGGACCAGGACTGCAGTACATAGGGATTTACTGATTCCAATTTGAGTGAAAACGTAAGATTATTTTTCAAAGGTGCGATGACTCTCATTGTTAACCCTTTGGTCCCACATATGTCACAGTAAAATTTATTTTAACAGCTGTAACACAGATTTGAGAAATGTTTTGAACGAATGTCAAGCAGCTATTTAGAGACCAGTTTTATTACAATCAAAGTACCGTAGCAGCTATGAGTATGGATAATGTCTGGTTTGGGTTTTCATAATAAAGCACATCAAAAATATATCACAGTTGCATATGTTTAAAGATTCTGTAACATGGCATGCATCTTTCACCAGAATAACACATTGCACATGTTTGTGCAGATGTGCACTTGCATGTTGATGAGATGTCAACGTGCTGCTGGATGGTGGGGAATAGACTACTGCATCCTTGGCTGTGTTCCATCTTAGCTGATTATCATGATGCTGGTATTTAATTGGCATTCATAAATAAATGCAACAGAAAGGGACTGCCTGGCCCACTGGTCCAATTTCATGATTTTTAGATTGGTGAAGGTGCTGTAGCATGATCTATGATGCTGAATATAAAAATAATAAATATAAAAAAAACATCCCAATGCACCGCAGCAGTTTGTTATTGTGCGTTTAACTCCATCGTAGTAGTGTATCAAGCATTTCCCCATTGGCTATAACAGTCCAATTACTGCAAAAGGTAGCAGCTCACTAATTAATCAAAGTTAAAGATGTTTTTCTTTAAGAGATTGATGAATTTCCCATCACATGTGCCTTAATTAAACTGTCTCTGGGACATGTTTCTTTTTTTTCTTCAAGGTTGCATTGTCTCTTGAATTGTCCCCCATCGCTTGGCAGGCAGGAGTGGGTTACCTGTTATAATTAGCTTCTATATTGGCTAAATTGTCCCCTGAGGATAAATTCAAGCCTTACCAATCCATGTTTTTGTGCTCTCCTGTGTTTGAAATACACGTACACTTAGAAAACAATAATTATTGTGATGGTTTGTGTTCCTACACCACAACCACTGGTATGAGTTAAAATACGAATATAACTTTTTGTCTGGTGTTTCTACACTTCTACACTTTGCATTTCATTGTTTCTAAAAAAGCATCAGTGATGAAGTGAAAGTCTATCGTGGGAAAACATAATTGAATATTCCAACTGTAAGATAGCAAAATATGCCAATGAACTCAGAGAAATAGCACCGCGGGGCAAGTCTAATTAAGGTTAGAATATTTTAAACTCTGTTTCTTTTGAGCTCTGAGGGGCACACCAGCAATTACTTTTTAATTTGTTTCAAGCAGAGCAAAATTTGTGCTGATGACCTCTGTGACTGTGAAAAGACGGAAGCTAGGTCTGTGTTTTATTGCCCGGACTACCAATCTTGTCTTTTATGCGGCCCAAAGGAGTGAGCCTGGTCGCAGAAGTCAGTGTTCAGCGGTCATCAAATGACTGGTTATCTATGGTGGGAGAAATTAGGAACACAGCGAGCAATGACAGTGCAGGAAGCTGAAGGTCACCTTTCATTTCATAAAGCCTTTTGACAATGGGAAATTAGACTGGGCCTGATCTGTTCTGAAGCTATTTTCTTTCCATTAGGGCTAGTCAGAAAAAATCACAAAAAGTGCCACTTCATACAACGAGATGCAAATTCACTAAATTAAGTGGTTTGTTCACAGTATCAATCATTAATTTCTACATTTTGCTTGTACTACTGCAGTCATTCATCAGCTTAATTTCTTCCTGAAGCAGTAAAACAGCACAAAATACTCATTTGTAACTGAAATTTTAAGAACTGAAATGGATTTATTTTGCACAAAGGGATTTTATTTAATTTATTTATGTTATGTTTGCTTCAAGAAGTTCTGCTCAGTCAAAAGTTTACAAAGGCCCAGAAGAAAAAATGATTCTTTGATTTCACAAGACTACTGACATTGTGTGTCGTTCTTTCAAAGTCAGCAAGGAAAAAGAATGACAGGCTACAACTGTCGCTCAAATTATGAGATCAAGCATTAAATGAACTTGCCAGGGAAAAACACGCACACAAACAACAAAGACAATGTAGAATGCGTAATAGTGTTTAGAAACGTCAGCCAAGAAAATCAATCAAACAGCTTGGTTTACTTTGAAAATAACTTTAATTAATTTGTTTGTTTGACTAGTGACAGATGGGGCTGCACGGTGGTGTAGTGGTTAGCACTGGCTCACAGCTAGAGGGTCACAGGATCGAATCCAGCTTATGTTGGGCCCTTCTGTGTGGAGTTTGCATGTTCTCCCCGTGTTAGCGTGGGTTTCCTCCGGGTACTCCGGTTTCCTCCCACAGTCCAAAGACATGCAGGTTAGGTCAATTGTCGACTCTAAATTGCCCGTAGGTGTGAATGTGAGTGTGAATGGTTGTCTGCCTTCACCCAATGTCGGCTGGGATCGGCTCCAGCCCCCCCCCCACGCG
>CAKALG010000025.1:0-50730 GCA_916700815.1 Helicolenus hilgendorfi | reverse complement strand
TCCTGCGTGGCTTGGCGTAAGTGCAACGATCTCTCGGGCAAGTGGTACGTGGTCCTGCTGTTTCCACGAGACTCAGATGTGCTCTCTCCTCTCCACTGCTTACTCTGCCTCGCACAGCTGCAGAGGGAAATATGAGGACGGGCAACGTGGTTGAGTGCTGCTCCACTCTCTCTCCCTCCCTCCCTCTCTCTCTCTCTCTCTCTCTCTATGGGGCTCAGATGCTCTCTCTCTCTCTCTCAGGTTGTCAGCTGGTACGATGCTCACTCCTACTATCTCTTCACTCTGCCACTCTGTCTTGCTGTACTGAACTGCGTGCTATCTCACCATCTCTTTTTTGCTGTTTTCTCCATTGATTCCTCTGTCTTTCTTTCTCTCTCTCTCTGTCTTTATTGATCTATGTATCTGTGTCTTTGCTAGTGCAGCCTCTAGTGGCTGCTTTCTCTCCATGCCGCTCATGTAGAGCCTGAATCAAATTTTCCTCACAGAAAACATGAAGCTGTGATGCGAATCTTCTCCAGGATTTGAGTTGTCATCGTCAGCTAAAGAAGAAAAAAAAATCAAAAAGAAATAGTCATTAAAATATAAACAGCTGACAGTGACTGCATCTAATGATCATTTTCAGCATCAATTAGCCCCCCAGTAATTTTCTGATGAATCAATTAGCTCAAGGTGACATCTAAAAATAGCTTCTTTTGTCCAACCAACAGTGAAAAAACAAAAGATATTCAATGTGTAATGATATAAAACAGAAAAATCAATCTGTATCGATATATTGATTCAATGATCAATGATCAAAAATCATTGAAAGCGAAAATAACGATACATATCTTCATCTTCATAATTTTCATTAAAAAAATTCACCTTTATTTTGAAATTGCCACTTTATATTTATTCTTTTTATTAAAAAAAAAAGATTTTAGGCAAATCTGTCTGGAGCCGCAAAACATTTGATTATTGTGATGAAGGTAACACAGTTTATAGTCTAAGTATATAGTATATAAGTCTAATGCAGTGAGGGCCAAAGAGCAAAATTTGTACTACGTAGTATTAGGGCCACATTGAGGGAACAAAATCGGAGATTTCCAGAATAAAGTCATAACTTAACGAGAAAAAAGTCTTAATATTACGAGAATAATTCATAACTTTACGAGAACAAAGACGTAATATTACGAGAATAAAGTCGTAACTTTACGAGAAAAAAAAGTTGTAATATTACAAGAATAAAGTCATAACTTTACGAGAATAAAGAAAATAACGTGTAAAATTATTACTTTATAATATTATGACTCATTTGCTACTTTTATTTGCTACCTTTGCTAATGTTGACTGCAAAGACGCTAAAACAACGGAACTCAGGGTTAACCTAAACCCTGGTCCAACCCTCCTTTTGTCAATTCAAACCAAGCCAGTCAACCCAGGTTGAACCCTGGTGAGGACAATTCAGATACTACCTGGGTCACAACCTGGGAGCAATGCATACCAATGAGCTCAGGTGTTAGAAATGGGCAGAGGGGTTACACCTCTGGAGAATTATAGAGAGAGAGGGGATGATAGTAGCATCATCAATTTGTGCAAAAACAGAAAATGTCACAGAATGATGCCTGTTTTTGGGATACAGCGTAAATATAGTTCACATTACAGCATACAGCATCTTTAGCTTTATAAAATGTTTAACTATGTTGTATGTATGTAGCTGTAATGTATGCAAACATAAAGATTTACAGTATCTATTTATCAACATGAACCTTTTTTCCTCTGTCTATATCTACAGTACCCATTTATCATATATTAGACTACATTGTGTTATCTAATATGATAATATAGGCAAAAGGATTAGACACTTCTGAAGACTGAAATGTATATTTCACTCACTCTGCCATCCCAGCAAAGATTTACTTCATACAGTAAACCTACTAAAGTTCAGTTCAGCTAGGCATGTGGCAACTGTTGGATAATGTAACAGTTTGTCCAGACAATAAAATTAGATTATATTTAATTTAGTTTGCTAATTGCTTGGTAATGTAATGAACTTGAACTGGGTTTGTTACCTTATAACAGATGGATCTTTTAGCAGGTTTATTTTGAAAGATAAAAGATAAGTTCGGAAAACAGACAGTACTATCAAACTATCAACTAAAGTAGGAATAACAGGGTCCCATGATGAAATTAGAAACACAAGTTGTTCAGGTTAACTACCGTTGGCGTTTGGTTGGTAAGATATAGCTAACGTTAATTGAAGGTGGAAGTAGCAAACACTACCTGGGTTACCCAACCATGTCATACCTTCAGTGCTAACGTTAATTAACGTTAATTGACGTAAATACTTAACGGAAGTATTTTAAGGAAACTCACCACAGGTACGGTAGACATCTCAGCAATCTTTCCGAGAAAAAAGAAGAAGACAAAAACACAGTTTAATCCAATAAAGTGCGAGTGATAATTAAAGTCAATCAATCACGAGGTGAAGGTTGTTATCTGGGTTGGTGCTCAGCTTCATGGTGCTAAGTGTCGCCGCCGGTGGCTGGAAGCTGTATTGCAACAATATGGATGTAATGTAGTACCTGGATCAGATAGAGCAGGGGTCAGCAACCTTTACTATCAAAAGAGACATTTTAGGCAAAAATAAATAAATAAATAATCTGTCTGGAGCCGCAAAACATTTGAGCATTGTGATGAAGGCAACAGTTTATAGTCTAAGTATATAGTATATAAGTCTAATGCAGTAGGGCCAAAGTGCAAATATACTACGGAGTATTAGGTCCACATTGAGGGAAAAATAATCTGAGATTTACAGAATAAAATTATAATATTACGGGAAAAAAATCTTAATATTACAAAAATAAAGTCATAACTTTACGAGAAAAATATATTAAGTGGTAAGAACTTTACACTCATGTAATCCTATTCCATTTGATTAATGTTGTCATTGATTAGTTTGTGTGTTAAATTACTTGTTTAGTATCCCATTTATATCAGATCCTATGCTTAATCAGCACAGAAGAATGCAAAGTGTTTGGTTGATGTAAGTGAGGAATAATCATGAGCCAATTTACTTTTAATTCATTTTGTTTACTTTTAGTGTTCTGATTTGTATTACTCATAATAGTTTCCTGTTTATGTATAGACACATTCATCAATCCCTGATAATTGCCATCCATACTACTAAAGCAATATTAGCATGTCATGTCTTTTGGATCAATGAGTTTAAATGCACACCACACACACCAGATGTTTTATGAAGCAAGACCTTTTTTGGGGGGCATTTTGCTGTTATTGGAAAGCTGACAATATTGAGGCAGACAGGAAATGAGGAGGGAGATAGAGCGAGGGGGTATGACATGCAACACGGGTCCCAGAGTGTTTTTCAACACATGCTTATGTTAATACACTAAACTACTATAGGTCTTGTGTCCCTTTAGTCTTACAACATGAAATGTTAGGATTGCTGTGCAACTGGAAAAAATAACTTTTTTTTTCCTTAACCGAACCTTTCCTAACCTGTCTTGCTGTGATAAAGCCTTTTGTGCACAACCCTGACCGAGGAGGAGTGCATCTCCTCATGGGTGAAGTGTTTTTTGATGTTGTCTAAATCTCAGGGAGCATCTTCACTAACACCAGCAGCAGCAGTGAAGCTGCAGCAGGTGAATCTAGCAGGAGCTCATCAACTGCTGGACTGCAAAAGAAAACTGTTTTTTGCCTGGGGTTTGAGGAGTAAAAAGGCCATGTGCTACTTTGCATTAGTGAAGGAAAATATTTGCAGGAAATTGTAGCTGTGGAAGAAATCTCACACAGTGCAGAAAAATGTGTTTTTTTTTCTAATGTCGCTGATTTGTTTGTTGATGTGTTTGTCAGGTTATGATAAAGAAAGGACCCAGGAGGCATACTGATGTTTTATTCTTAGTAAGTCACACAGGTGTGTACGCATGCACACACACCTCAACTCGTTTGCTTTACAACCATCAAAACAACACTGGAGTCAAAGCGTATTCACACCACAGGAGATGAACCAAAAATACCTTGGGCTCTCCAACAAACAGGATGGATAATAATTGTGAGTTTGTGTGGGAAAGAATAATGTGTGGGCAGAATGGTAAGACGCTGGCCTAGATAGAGATCCATAGGGTGCCATTAGCCAGGTATAGATGGAGAACCTGATGCTGGCTGTCACGGCTGATGAACAGATTTTGTAGGAGATCACTCGCCAGCTTACAGGGATCATCATGTTGAGCTAATTAGAGCTAATTAGAAATCTTCGGCAGGGAAACCCCGAGAAAAGATAAACACAGTTATAAAATCACACCTCCATACATTCATTTTTGACTCTGATCAGGACACATACTGCTTGCACCTGGCTATGTGCTTTTCTCCTGGAGTCAGATACTCATAGACTGAGATCTACTGCCCACATATTTATATAGAGGAATCCTAGTTTACATTGAATTATATTCATTTTGCCTTTGCCCAAGGTGACAGGGTTTTTTTTCAGGGTTTAGTGACGTGCTCAGCTACACTTTGGCATGTTTATTGGATCAAACCACCAATTCTGCCACAACTGCACTTCATGACAAACATTACAGAATATGATTCACATGCAGAGTTCAGTCAATTTATTCAGCTTTTCCAGAAATACTTTGGTTCCACCAAAATCTCATTTAATCAGAGAGATGTTGAACTTGCAAATCTGCAGAGAATCTCTGTGTGCATTGTAAGCGGTGAGCAGAACTTTTGTAGATTTCTTTAGAATATCATGTGAATATACAAAGACTTTAGCAACATAACTCAATAACACTCCACGCCGTCCTTTGCTCATATTCACATTATGATGTCATGAAACAGCGAAAAACAGACATTTCACATAAAAAATGCAACCACAGCGCAAAGCCTTTTGCATTAGCACCTAGCATATAACAAGAAATCGTGTGTAATAAACCTTATCTTTGATAAAAAACAAAAACATTAAAGGTCTTATTGATAACATTTTTATGTAGACAATTGTTTTTTTAAATAATACATCTACAGGGCATTTAGAAAAGTGCTGATTAAAAGAATGGCTTTTCCTGGAAAAAATATTATGATTGCAAATTAATCATTTTAAAAATTAAAAAATGTATGTTTTATTTATATCTGTGGAAGATATCTAACATTTGGTTCCCACTTCTAATAGACTTGTGAGCCAACACTCAAACAACGTTGGTATCACGTGGTATCTCTGTGTCGCCAGTTAGTGTGGAAAAAATGGATAAATGGCTGAGATTGACGGTAAGTGCCTGGCAACAACTTGTTGTGAAGTAAATGCAGTGGAACGGGGGAAGGAGAATGCAACATCTAGTGGCTGAATGTTATCAATGTTATCAATAGCACCTTTAACAAGAAGGTAATCCCACCACCTGAATTCAAAACAGAATTGAAACCTCCCATCACTCCCAAGTTGATTGTCTTAACATCTAAACATTGTGGCCCTCTATTTTTAGTAATGGTAGTTTAGTATCAGACAAAATGATGATGCTGATATTTCTCGATTACACACAAAAGTATTTAATTGTGTATGTGACTATACCTCAAATATATGTAGTGGGAAAAACTGTGCGGATGGGATCTTTAATGTTGAAGCTGGATACAGTGTGCTTGAACTGATTCAACCCCAAATTGTGGATCCTACAGGATATATTTTTCCAACGGAATTTTAATGTTTTTTGTGAGGCCAATTAAAAATACAAGCTGTCTTTGGGTGCACAGGCCGTTCTTATTCCCAGGGCGTCAAATACCGAGGCTTTGTCACGGCCGTTGACACGGACGCACAAGGAACCCTTTAGCTGCAGTATGAGACACACTGGGCTTTCCATTAACTACAATGTAAACCCATCCACGGCACCAGTAAATGCTCAGGGAAAGTGCTGTGGTGATGTAGTTTAGGGAGCAAAAGGGACTCACAGGGTGGGAGGGGAGGTGGTTGGGTCCAACAAACAAGGTTTTCATCCAGGAGACCGCTGTTCATGTCCTGTGCGTTACATTTTACTTTACAATCAGCTGTTCGTTTCGTGTCCCGTGTTCACATCGTCAAGTCACATTTGCACTGTAAAAGCATAAGTATCATAAGCCCAACCGTGTAGTTTGTTCCTAAAACTGTAGTGGTTATGTTGCCTAAATCTTAGCAAGTGTTTTTGTTTAATTCACAACATCAAGCACGTGTTTACTGCGACCAAAAAGTGATGCACAGGGGTCTGATAAAGTGTCAGTATGTGACGAGTTGGGATGAGAACGTGTTGGAGTGCATGTACACAGACACTCATACTGTAAACTCAAAGATTCACCCGATCTGACAAACGTGATACACAGAAAAGACTTGCTATAGCAGCCTACTGTAAAATAAATTGACATTATACATAATACATTGTTTCTTCTTCCTGGGCTGCAAATAGCGGTCATGATTTCCAAATAGCAACAGCAATGTTGATTATTTTAAACAGCCATTTCCATGCAAAATGCAATAAAACAAGCTGTACTGTGCAGAGCTCAGCACTCGCTGCTGCTGCTCCAGTGAGTTCCCGATTTATTTACCTCTTGCAGAAGAAACATTCATGAAGGAATAAATGCAATGACATTCCCCATATTCTAGGGCCATTCATTGCATCATTGTCACTTACGGGCCTGAGAAAGTGGGCTATTTTCATGAAAATTTGATGGTGAGAAATGATTTCAATCACATGAAGATAACCTCCGCCTGTTTCTGCCGTGGCCTCGGCTGCTCCCAATATTCTTCTTCCTACTATGTTGTCAAACAAGGCTAAACAGGTCTTATTCTTTATTTATGCCGATGCATTATCTTCAAGAAGAAAAGCCCCGGGCAACACCGTCTGTATTTACTTGAGATTGGATGTGATGCTGAACTAAATAAGGCTGTTAATCCCTTTTTTATCAACAATGGTTATCCCTAGCACTGTAAGTCCTGTTCTGCTTTGCTGTGGAAAAGCGGCTGTTGAGAAAAAGTCAGCATGCAGCCTATATGGTGAATGAATAATAACACAAAGCTATAGGAAGCCAATTCCATTTCAGAGCCACAATGGGATTCAAGACAAAGCAAAAGCAGTAAGCCTGTACTGAATGAGACCTTGGTTTATCATAAGGTCTACTGTCCCTCTGAGGTTAGAAACTTAGTGTGTTTGTGTGTGTTCCAGATGATCAGGGTGCCGGGTGGCCATAAAAGCCTTCCACACTTTAATCAATAAGGATTTCCCTTTGTTTAACATTAGCACTTGAATGTGCCAATAATCCAATTAAAGTATGTCTGGTTTGCACAGATCCTAGCAGTGAAAAGGGGGGATTTTAACATGTGAACAAACTAGCTAGCAAGTAGAGAGTTTGGCTGGTAGGCTATAATGTAAATTACATGGATGGATGGTTTTGGTTTGGTTTTACTCATAAAAAAATCCAACATGGACATGCAACTATAAATAGCATATAAACACAAACAAAAGCCTTATGCCTGTAATTGGATAACAAGATAAAGGTCTACAGTCATTCTGCACTGTGAGGCACAACAGTGCTTACTCCACTACATTTTAGAGGCAATATTGTACTTTTTACTCCATTACATTTATTTGATATGTAGTTAAGCCTACTAGTTACTCTTCAGATAGGTTTAGATTATTAATACAAAATACAAATCAACTAATAAATTATGATTATTATAGGTTACACCACCCATTAGTATATAAAGTAATCAAACTCCACATTTACCAGCTGCAAACGTATGTGATGTACATATCAACACATCAATAATTCTAATCCAATAAGTTAATATATTTGAATCTGCATAATGACTACTTTTACTTTTGGCACTTTAAGTACATTTGATGCCAATACTTAAGACTTTGAATGTATGTCTTTTAATTGTAACAGAGTATATGTATTCATTATTTATATTTATATATTTGTATTGGACAAATTTGACCTGATGATGACGCTACATGAAAAGTTATTTCAATTCATCCTGAGGGGAACATGAATGCCAGTTCATCCAATAATTAGAGTTATGCCATTTCACTCAAAACCACAAATGTCAGCCTCATGGTGGCGTCAGAGTAAAAGTCTGAGGATCACCAAACTCAGTAAGGTTCTTCCTCTGGGGACCCTTTATGTCTGTACAAATTTCATCTGAATACCTTAGTTGTTGAGATATTTCAGTCAGAATGGTGGACTGGCAAACATTGCCATCCTTAGATAGTACATGTCTGGTTCTCAGCCATTTAGTCACATGGATTGCTGCTAAATACTGAACCCCATTAGCAGTGTTTAACTGATGATTTGAAATGCGTCAATAGGTTATTTTATTGTAATCTAAGATGTAACGTATGGTCTGGCTGGATACAGAGTCACTATGGTGATGATTTGATTGAAGTTAAGAAATCCTCTTTCAGGAAATGACCCTCAAAGTTTGTACAACCTCCAACTGCGTGACAGACAGATGGGTGGGCTTCAGTTTATGTTAAAAACAAACACAACACATTGAGTGCTGAGGATTAGAGCACTTTCAGAAGAAATTTTTAGAAATGGGAACAGTGTGAGAACATCTGTCATAGGAGTGTAATTGCCGAGGGAAAATATCCAGCCTTTTCTAAATGACAGAGGATACAATCATTTCTCTACTTAATTAAACATGAAAATGTTCTTTCTTCTAATTAAAGATCCACTGAGCTGGCCAACTGAAGTAGTCTCAGGTGTCTCCACACTTCATTTCACTTCTTTTTAGCGCCACGCCATGCAGCACCAGGAGAGGGGTCTGTCACTGACTATTTGTCAGCGCTAAACAAAGGGGGGGAACAACTTAACCGAGGCTCTCTGATGTTCGGGCTGTATATTTTTAGTCCAGAAAACTCACACAGAAGGGTACAAAAACTGTGCAGATGGGCAGGTGTGGAAAGATAACAGTAATGTTATTCACTAATTGGAGAAAGTAATTTGGAAGCAAGACCAAGTGACACATGAGAGTAAAGTGGATTTAAAAACAACATCAAGCAGGCTACATTGAAGTCTAAAAAAAGCCAATGACTAATGTAGTTTGTTGACATCTATTTTTAATCATGCTATATTCACAAAGATGACCATTTAGTATTTATAAGCATATAGGCATTTAATACATAAGACACTATAATGTAGTTGTAAATTATTATAAGGGTAATAATGTGTTTAATAATGCAATTGTCATAATTATAACTTCCTATAAGCATGTTTAACTAAAAACAATTTATGCAGATACACAGTGAAATCATATTTAATGTCATGTGATTACACATGAACAAACCTTTACATCGTGTATGCACATATAAAGCATTTATTAACTATTCTTATTACACGGCTTTGCTGAATACTCAGTTCTGATTGGTCAATAACAATTCTACGGTCTGTTATTTCTTTATAACAGGCTGTTGCTGTGGATGCAGTTCTGATCTCAGATTCTAGAGGACCATTTTTTTTGTCAGATTATTGATAAGTAGCCGTATAATAAGCAGGATAATGTATAGCGAGCGGGTCATTGTTGTGTAAGTTATTTTTGCATTTCTTATTTTGCTGTAAATTATCCCTTACATGTATGTGCTAATCATTCTCAGGTTAATTTGGTTTGTCATAAAAAAATCTTAACAAGGTCCACTTACTAGATTTCCGCCGGACCTTTCAGCCGAATGTTATGGTCTTCATCAGTGGATGCCGTTTGCCCAGTTGTCATGGAGAGTAAAGATCTGTAAATAAATAAATAACTAATAATGATCTAATTAATAAATTCAATTTATTTCTAAATATGATCTGTAAGTATCATTAATATAATCCTTAACTGTTTCCATGTAAAACATGACGATATATTCAACACTCAATAACAGTTTATATACATCATTTACGAATAATTCACAATTGTTAACAAATACATTGATAAACTCTTAAAAAAATGTCCTTCCATCTGCTCACGTCTACATTATAGTGTGTTATAAACATTAAGTGTTTATGCTTATAAATGCTCTATGGGGGTTAAGTGGGGTTAAAGAACATATTTTCTTAACGCCATGGATGTTACGCACTAGGTGTGATCAGAATACGAGTTAACACTGATGAAGCAGATCATGGGAGACGAAGATTTAAATGTAATGACACTAATCATGTGAACGCTATTTAAATTCCACGGTGGCATGATGGTGGAACTAATTTGCATGTGAAATGAATAAATTGAATGCAACCTCAGGAACGGTGACGCTACATTAAAAACACATCCTGTTTCTCCTGCTCGCGTTCTCGCTTCCTGTCACACACAAATATACACACATCCACATTCACACATATGATCCCACGAATATAAACAATAATAACCAATTTAAAACATGCAATCAGCAGGCTGAACCTGGGTGCGAAGGAGCGTTGTTAGCAAGAAATAACTGTTTACTGTATTGTCTTGCTTGTTATAGCGTTAGATGAATCCAGTGAAAACACAAGGGGGTTAAGCTGGCTTGCTTCAGCTACACTTATTTTATGCATATTTGATTGACAAGTAATTCTTCAGTTGGCATCTGCCGCATCAGTAAATTTAAACCTCTTATATTCAAACATATGTTGTTCTTTTTTTGTGAATAAAAGAGACAGACCTATAGATGTATAGACAAAAGGAAAGACAGATGTAAGTGGAAAGAGATCAAAACGAATCTCAGCTCATTTTAAAGATCTTTTTTTTTGGTTGAGGATGCCAACAGCAATTTTATATTTCAACCAAAATGAAAAAGTTATGTGTTCCTTGGAGTCACATTTATTGAAGAGGAATGAGAGCGTCAGATTGACACTGAAATTCTATGCCAGATGAGTGAGAGCTGGCAGCCCTGCGCTTGTTAAATAGTCTTGGCTCAAAAACAGCCTCCTCGTCAGCTCGTCAGCTCTTCAAGCGGTGGCCTTCGTGGCAACTCCACACATCTATTTTTAACTAACAACTACACTGTTCTGTTCACTGCAACAGAAAGAAAGTAAGTACAATTTTTGTAGTTTATTGGTGGATATAAAATGATGATGTTATCCTAAAATGATGAATACGTAAAGGGCTGTCTTTACATTTGAGCTGCAATTGACAATGCTCCAATGAAGGCATTATTGGGTTGATCTGGGCTCACACTTTATTGTCTTTCTGTCAACTTATAATTTTAATCAACAACTAGTAACTATAGTTACCACCAAGTTCTTTTTTTGTATACATATTGAACCATATTGATAAAATTTGCATCAAAACTCACAGCCCTTTGCCTCAGAGTGATAATTCAGTCAAATAGACGACACATATTAACTCACTCTTTCCAGTGATAGTCGTATCTCCTACAACATCTGACAAGATATTCTAATAACTATTTCCATTTCTTTGGTCAGTGCTGAGAAGATTCCACTAATGAAGACTGTGAGTGAACCTTTAGCTCAGATTATTTCGCCAAACTACTATTTGTATGATGAAGAATGTAGTTTCACCCACAATATACAGCATGCCTAGATCATATATGTACAGCAGTGACAATGCAAAAAGCCTGTAAAAAAAAAATCAAGCAAAAAAGCCCAAAGATTCAAAGGGATAGAAAATGTGAAATGTGAAAAAGCATCTCTTTCTATGCACTAGTAGCATTTCCTGGATAATACCTGCTGTATTTCTCATCAGGTAGTTAAAACATTAAATTAACTTATTAGGTATAGGCTGTTGCTGCCTTCAAGTGAAACTCGTGAGCTTGTATTTACAACATGGGAAGTCGTGTACAGAATATGCTTGGCGTTCAAGTGGTTAAGTCATGAGAACACCGCTGGTAAGCAACGGCAATATTAACATTACTGTCATCGTCCAGAGGCCAACAAAGAAAGCTAGGAAGTGGGTAACATAATGCAGGAAATGCAAAGGCATAATGACAGAGGAAAAAGATGAGGCCGTTGGGTATATCAACATTTGCCTCAGACATATTATAAAATTACAAAGAAAAACAATATACGACTAAAATTAAGTAATTAAATAAGTTAATATATTGTAACTTATTATGCACCGAAAAATGAACTTCCATGGCCTCCGCCATTCCTGACAACGTCAACAAACACGTTGCAACTCGTGAACTTGGAGCTTTCAGAAACTTTACACTTAAGAGGTTGTGAATACCACAAGAGGGGGGTGTTTATGTGGACTCTCCTGGTGAACCCGGTAAACAGGACCCCATTGAAAGGCATCATGTGTCCCAATTGTTAAAAAAAAAAAAACTACTATTGTTTTGAGTAGTAAATTATCTTAGGAAGTATGCTAAAATGAAGTATATACAAAAACTACCAGCATGCAGATAAAAGGTATGATGTAATAACGTTCAAATGCTTGTGACATCAGCCTAATTAATGCAACTGAGCAACCAGCTAACTTTTATTTTATAACAATTGTTTATTTACATTACAAAATATGTTTATTACAACAACCATGCACCTGATTGTTGTTTAAAGTCAAGTCAAGAAACAGAAAAAAAATGTGTGTGGGTGTTATTGTACAATACTGCAAACTAACACACTGAGGACTAAAAGCATAAATCCTTAATGGAAATACATTTCTTACCTGCTATTTGTGATGTTTCCAGATTTGAAATGATTGGCAGTGGTGTTTAAAATCCTTGTGTGAATGGTGTGGTTGACCTTTACCTCCTGTGTGAATGTGTAGTCCATCTTCGTGGCAGAGAGGAGGTCATGCTGTCCAGGTCCCACCTGCTTTGGCAGAGCCAGGAAGTAACTTAAAGTCTACCTGTATTTATTGTAATTTCACTATTGTTGTTTTTGTCTGCTCCGTCCTGACCACACTGACCGAATTAACATTAGTAAAAAAATGCTGAAAATTAAATACACTTTATAGACTATAATATAGAATTCAAACACGCCAACAGAGACCAATTAATAATATGGTTCAGCTGGTGAAGCAGGGAGCAGTAATGACTGCTGACGAGAGGAAGAGCACACAGAGGACCCCTAGTGGACAGGTGAGGAACATCTGGGTCAGAGTGGAGACTCTGTATTGTACCAATTAGCGTGTAGCTTAATGACTTTTTTTGTCATGGGTCTGTTTCTCTTCCAAAGCTCACCTGCATTTGTAAGTGTTCACAGCAGGGATGTTTTTAGCTTTTCTCCCAGTTCTTTTATTCTGGTTTGTTAATTTAATTCATTTATGAGAAAAGGCCAAACGGGTCATGTTCAAACAGAGAAGAAAATATTATTAATAATTTTGCATCCCTATTTCAATCACTTTTTCTGATCTAGGCAGCCCACAAAAAACTGACTGGGTTGTCTTATTTCATAGTAACACAGGACTGGTAGGCACACCAGATACCCAAATGTATGTACACAAGCACTGAAAAAATATTTTTTTCCATGAATTGCTCCCTTTAAGATCAGGCTTTTTAATGAAAGTTAAGGTCAAGATTAGCAGCGTCAGCAACAACATCATTAAGGGAGAGTCCTCACAAGCACATGAGTGCAAATAAAAGTGTGTGTGTCAGGAAAAACAATTATTAGCAATATTAAAATCTCAGGAGAAACACCTCCAGGAGATGGGCTGTGTGGGGGCGTTTACAATTCATTTTTCTTATGTGAATTAGTTTACACCGTTAAAGCTGATAGAGCCCTGCATGTAGAGTTTCCACTAGTAGGAGAATGATAGAAGATAAACCTGGTAGTAAACTGACTGTGCACCCAGTTAGTTTCGGATATCACATCATAATATCACAATACACACATATCACATAACTTAAATGTGATCATAACAAAGACAAAGCAACATAACAAAGACTCCATTGTCTGCCTATAAACAGTGACTTAAAGGAACAGTGTGTAACATTTCGGGAGATCTATTGGCAGAAATGGAATATAATATTCATAACTGTTTTCATCCGTGTATAATCACCTGAAACTAAGAATCCTTGTGTTTTTGTTAGCTTAGAGTGAGCCCTTCATATCTACATAGGGAGTGAGTTGTCTTTACGGAGTAAGACATGTTGCTTTGCCATGTTTCTACAGTAGCCCAGAACGGACAAACCAACCTTTTTGCATTTTTTCATTACATGAACGCCACCATAGTTCTCCGACACGCTTGTGAAACTGCGGTAATGTGAGCCGCAGAGTGCAAAACCGTGGTACCGCCAGCCGCCGTCTGACTTCCGTTGCTCCTAAAGTAGTGTTATTACGGTAAGGATGGCCTCTGAGCGAGGCGAACGGCATTTCCACGGTTTTACACTCGGCAGCTCACGTTACCGCAGTCTTGGAAAGACTGAGTGACTGAGCGCAGGGGTACTCAGTTGGTTGCAATCTGCAACCACACCACTAGATGTCGCCAAATCCTTCACACTATACCTTTAAGATCCCCTGAGTTACGCTCAAATGTTACCCAAATCCCTTGAGTCAGGCGTCAACAGGTGGTGTACAACTCCATCTAACTAGTTCAGTACACAACCTTTGTAAAGTATAAACATCTATAAAGATCCTCAATAAAGGGTTGACATTGTATTGCATTATCATCTCTGCAACCTCCATTGCTTTAATCAAGTGTGAGTCCTTCACATTTGTCTTCTAGCTTGTCACTGAGATACACACTCACGTCTGTATGTGATTACATTAGAAGCAACACTTGTCTGCACTTGTTTTCATCCTTTTCATCCATGGAGAATCAAGTGACATGACACATTACAGCATAGCACAGTGTGTTACATCACATACACACTCACTGTATATGTTCAAAAGACTAGATCTGCCTGAGGAGCTTAAGCTGCTAAATCAGCATCATGGATTGAATATGTTGTTTGAGCTCTCTTTTATAGAGTTGCTCTTATGTAATGAGCTTTTATTCATGTTCTTGGTCTCTCGTGGAATTCTTTCGACGTTCTTTGCAGTGCTTACACAGCTTTTATTACTATTATTATTTATTGTATTCATTTCCTCCTTGGTAAAGCACTTCATAACTGTCCTTTGAGAAGTGCTCGCTAAATAAAAAACAGATAAATATGCTCAATAGTGAAGAAGTCTTGCAGCGGAGGTAATGAAATTGAATCAGACTGCGCTCAGCCCTTTACTTCAAGTGAAGGACAGTACACCAGTTTTCAGCCCTTCTGAGCTGGCAGCGACTGTCACCGGCTGTCAGACAGCACAGCCCACCCCTGAATGTTTTATCTGCCTGCTTGTGGCTCCGTGTGTCATATTTGGAGGGATGTCATTTCTTTTTGTGGCCTGCAGATTTAATCCCCCTCTTGCTCTGTCTCTTTTCTCTGCCCTCAAAATAAACCCTCACCTCTTCAGTTTAACCCCCAAACCATCACACCCGAGTTTGCAATTAATATGCCACATTAAAAAAATGCTGCTGCAATTTCCAAATTCTCATACTGTGCATCTCTGACACTATTTATAACACTGTTCCCTTAAGTGAAAAAGATGTTTTTGACAACTTTTGAGCTTCTGCAACTGGAATAGTAATTGGCTCAAGAAAGTTAAACTTGTTATTTATTGTATGCATTCAGTGTCTGACAAGAGAAAATCAAAATGCACTACTTCAAATCTGAGACAAGAGAAACCTTTGTAAAAGTTTGTAACACCGAAAAAAAGCGCTGAAATGAATATTTTGATCTGCAGCTCTGCTATAATCAGAAAACATGAGGATTAATCAGCTCCATTGAAGTGACAGCATTCAGCCTGTATGTCGGTGCGTGTTTGCTTGAATGCATGTGTGTAACAGTGTGTGCGTGTACCTGCCTGCACAGGTTTCTATGCAAATTGAAAGTCTCAGACTGTGTCCAATTAAAGTGCTTCCTCTCTGCGCCCCTGCTGCGCTTCCCTTGAAGTCCACAATGTTGACAGCAGCAGCAGAGGAAGAGTTTTTTCTCTCACACAATGACTTTCACAGTTGTTGACTTTTCTGGAGGATGCTTTTTGAAGTTCCCTTTTCTGTCGAGTTGGCAACTTCCCAGCACAGACGTACGTGTACACACAAGCAACCGCAGGTACACTACCGCAATTATTCGAGCAAAGACACAAAACACAAATAGATGCGTGCTCGCAGACACTTTTTTCAAGTTGTATTTGTGTGGAGAAGAAAGAGATCGACACAAATAGAGAAATAGAGAGTAAGTCAAACCGCTGTGGACGTGAGGAAAGAGGGTTGAAATTACAGCGTTGCCGTCTCCTCTTCCCTGTCGTCCCTCAGTCTGAGGCCACACAGGATTCAGTTTCACCAGGCGGCTGGATGAGGAGCAGTGACCTAAACTGAGCATGACCGGAGTGCTGATGGCGAACAGTAAGCAGGCGGCTCAGAGGGAGAAGATGAAATCATTGAACTTTGACTCTGAGACTGAAAATCACTGCACCAATAACATGAGATCTACCGCGCAATACTTCACAGCTTGCAAGAGAAGGCCATATAAGTATTGATCACTGAAAACAATCCAAAAATAATGACAGTGTTCTAGTTTCGCAGCTTGTCATGTTTAGTTTCTAAAACCTTAAAATCTACCTCATCTATTTCATTGTACTCCTTTTATAGCCTGCATGTTCCAACAAGATGTACGAGATTCGCCTGTTATGGAAACTAAAAGTAGGACAAAGATAATGCCTCACCTCTCTCAGGTAGCCTAAATAACAAGGGCAACGCATGTGTGACAAGTTTCTTATTTATTTATTTTTAGCTAATTGAAGTCTCGCTATACTTCATCTTGCTTTATGAACCACTCAGACAGAAGTGTCAACTATTCAGCCTATATACAAGTTTGAGGTGCCTCGTACTTTATTTCATTACATGCCAGAGGGAAATTATACACTCTTTACCCCACTATATTTATCTTTTTTGGCATTTCGGCCGTCAACAACCCAGGCCCAACAACACAGGGCTTTTTCATCAAGGCGTTCGTGTCCCATGTTCACAACGTCAACGTCACATTTTATCTTTACAAACGTAGTAATTTTTAAGCCCGACCACGTTGTTTTATCCTAAACCTAAGTAGTTTTGTTGCCTAATCCTAAGCAAGTGTTTTTGTTTAATTCTCAACAATAAGCACATGTTTAATTTGACCAGAATGTGACACCAAGGGGTCTGACAAAGCGTTGGTATTTGACACTGGACAGTGTACATAGATTAGGTTGACATCTACAACGTTAAAATATTGAACCTCTCGTGCATCACTAATTTCACATACTTTTGTTCTTAGAGGGGACGTATCATCTGCTCGTGCACATACAATTGGGTATCTGGAGTGACAACCAACCCACGAACTGTGAAATAAGACAACCCAGTCAGTTTTTTGTGGGCTGCCTGGATCAGAAAACATGGGATTCAACAAGCCATTCAGATTTGGCTCTCCTTCCTATGTCACATGCACGCTCTTAAGAATATACCACCCCCCATCTGAGTATCTCCACCCACAGCTTGAGAACGGTTATGGCTAGAAGGTAACCCGCAATTGCGAAAACTTGCAAGAACTCTTGCAAGACTCGCTGCCTGACGGCCTATCTTAACCATAACCATTCAAGGACCAAAGGCCTAACCTTAACCATCTCACAAGAGTTTCGTAATTTGCGTGTTACTTTCTAGACACGACCCTTGAGAAGGTGCACCATATTTTTCAGAGCAGACTTGGCTTTTTCAGTAGGGGGTCTTAAAGAGCCAGGTGCTAAAACGGAGCGTTTCAGACAGAGAGTGAAGACAGGTATATTCAGTATGAGAAAAACAATGTGGTTTTTGAACATTAAAGCATGTAAAAAGTTCAAATAAAAGTATGAACCTGAAAATGAGCATGATATGTCCCCTTTAAGCAAAAGTAAACAGACCAGGTAGTTTTCAATTTTGGTTTTAAAATTGATAAATGTATAGGATGTCAGCCTAACAACAAAATAACAGCCAACTAGTTTTCTCTTACACTACAATATTTTAATAACAATGACTTTTTCCTCGCAAGACTTATAGCTTATATCAAGCTATGCTAATGAAATGTTAACCTGCTAGCGGGCCCCGTGGCAAAAATGTGCCTGTTAAGATAGGCCTACTGGAATTTGGCAAAACAAACAGAAAATATGCATTATGTAAATTTTGACACAGGGGCTCCTTTACATGACAAGAGGTAACAAGTAATAATGCAGATTCTGCCTTTAGGCTCTTGTGGTGCATAAACAAATTGCAATTAAATCAATTTGCCCAAAAATCAACTGATACACAAATACTGGGCCTCCAGGGCAGTTGCACAATCGACAGCCCAAATGTGAATATCGGCATGAGCCCAAAAAACATTGAATTCCCAGTTTGTCCCGATCAATATCAGCCTTTACATTTCAGAAGCAAGGCAGGAGTGAAATCCTATGACCTGCTGACATTCAGCTGTTCCCTCCGAGCTCAGAGGAGGAGGAATTGTTGAAAATGTGGATTTCAGATGGACCTGTTGGTGCATGTTAGTGGAATAAATATGAGAAATAGCTCTGCTGACAAAATGACTCCTAGTGCATTATGAAACAAAAAAAAGAGAAAGGAAAACCATCATTAGAGCTATAATATGTAGTTATGTTAGATTATGCAGAGCGTGTTATGCAAACTGTCCTGTGCAGGCAGCGTGGTTAGTTCTGTTGGTTCCTTTCAGTGTGAAACCAGCTGTCTTTAAACAGCAACCAGTGAGCAGTGGTTGTGTGTATGAAAAAGAAATAGTTCTTAAGATAGTTCTTAAATCAAAGGGAGGTTATTGTCTCTAAATGCATGTGTATGAATGGTTTCTTTCAGTTTATCCAGATGTTTGGCTGTTGTCTTGGGTGCTTGCTGCAGCGAGAGACAACACAAGAGACAAATTGGACCTATCACGTATTCTGCACGACAAGAGTCCCTGCAACTTAATAACCCCGGCACTACTCAGGAGCTAAACCAATGATTTATAAAACAAATATTTGCATACATTCCCTATCTTTATAATGTTATGCATTTAATCTGTATTTACCTTATTTAAAGTAGCTTTTTTATTTGATTTGCTCACGGACAACACAGCTTTGAATATACGCCTTTAACATTAATTTAACCTGTCTGTCATTCTGGCAAAATTAGCTAAATTGATTGAAGTGCAAAATGATGAACACAACAAAGACTGGAGGATGAGAAGGAATTAAAGTACAACTCAATAAACAGAGAGAGTGGAGAGGAGAGGAGGAAACAAGACGAAGAGAAAAGGGGAAAATGGAAAAGGAGTGAGTAGAAGAAGATAAGAGGTAGCAGGAAGGGAGTGAATGATGAGAGGAGAAATTAAAGGAGAAGATGGAAGAAAAAGAGATACAACCAGCTGAAAAAAGGGAAGATTATAAAGAAGCAGATTTGGGAAAGAGGAGATAAGACACGACGATGATGGATAATATGATTGAGAGGACTCAGAAGTCGGTGAGTTGATGCGGTAAATGAAAAAAAATAATAACTAAAAACACACTGACACAACTGCAGGAAAATCAACTCATCATTTTCAACATTTCCTCTCCTTTCCAACTGAAACCGATCACATCCTCGCTTGATGAGCAGTGATTTGATCAGTCAAGTGTATTGGACAAGCGGGGCTGTACATGAGCGAAAGGGAAAGAGAGAATATCAGAAAACATATTGGAGAGCAACATGAATGCCTTTCTGAGCAGCTTATAGTGATGTGCCAGAGGAGAGGGCTCACAAAAAATAATTGGATTTCATTTTGGTCCACAGGAGAAAAAAAAATCCCCCAAAACAGATGCATGCCGTCTCCTTGTAGCTCCTGCTACAGGTATCATAAAGGCCAAGAGTACCTCGAGGAATTCATACACAAAGCCCAGCCAGAGGAACAGAAACCTCTTCCTTTTGATAAGACAGGAAATCCTTTAGTGCTTCAAAAAATGCCCTTTACCTCTCTACACATAGAAGCAATGCTACAGATGAGTTTTGGGATGATTCAGTGATCAAATGGGCACTGGCTATGTGAATGCTGACGTTTTATCACTAAAAATGAATAAAAGTGAAGTAAAAACTCCAATTTCTTTATGGTCAAATCAACAGGTCCTCCGATCTGGTAACTAATTCATCACAATAAGCTTAGTTATTTGTTCGCCAACACCTGTTGTTTACTTTGAGAGCAGGCTGTGTGCTGATGTAGTGGATTAATATGCATTGAGGATTTCAGCATTAGCTGGCGCGACATAATGAGGCCCACAGTGATGACAAGATAAGTCAGAACATCTGCATCAGGAAACATCTGCATCTCTATTCAAAGCATATTGAATAGCAATTTATTTTACCCAACATACCACTCATATAATGGTTTTAAATATCTCCTGTGGAGATGAACATTGGTTTGTAACAAAGACGGAAAACTAAGTGGGATATAACTGCAGATGTGTTCAATTAAACATCCAACAGACTTTTCTCACAAGAGAACCATTGATTGCTGAGTCGAACTACGTTTATGTTAGTCTATGACTATTTTTAGCCAACAAGTTATGACTCAGAACAAACATGGCAACAGTATGACGTTGGCATAAAGTGGCAAAGCGTGATGAGGAGATTTTTAGATGTACAAAGGGTGTGACTTTGACAGTGGAGACCACTTTTCGCATCCCTTCTCATTTTTGCTTTCTTTCAAAAGACTTATAGATTACTATAAAGACAGCACTCAATCTATGATTGTACTCCTATAACATTATCAGAGTCATGATAAACAAAAAGGATAAAAATTGATGTATATTTTTATTTCAGGCATTCTTCCATCTACATTACTCACAATACAACTCGACAGGTTTTTCTCATACACCGTTTGTAGCTATACCTACGAAAAGTGATGCACTGTAATTTGTATATATCCCACAAAATCAATTTGTATGCAGAGAGGAGGCCTGGTGGATGGGTGGGTCAAAAAACACCTTTCGCCAAGGAGACTTGTGTTTTGTCAACGTTGATTTATTTGTCACGTAACTTACGTACTTTAGTGACGCCACATCCGGAGTTATTTTAACCAAAACCACAATCTTTTCCTAAACCTAACAAAGTAGTTTTGTTGCCTAAACCTAACCAAGTTGTTTCCTGTGAAGATAGAAGTTTATTTAGAAAAGACTGTACGCAAGTATTGAGTGAAAATTGACACGTGTTGTTAGACATTCGTAGGAAAACGCAGGAAAAATGAGGAATACATTTTTGTGAGATAGAGGAACTGTTGTATGAGGATACACTGAACTCAACTGGCGACAGTTCAGCTGGAGATTCGGGTGTTTTATGCCAGTAATGCAGACAGATTCTGTTACCTTTGGACATCGCCACACTAGATGTTTGCCCCTGTTTCTAGTCTGTGTGCTAAACCAAGCCAACCAGCTGCTAGCTTTAGTTTCATTTTGACCATGCAAACATGAGTGGTATCAATCTTCTCATCTCACTTTCGGCAAGAAAGAGAAAAAGCATATTTCCAAAGATATCGAACTATCCCTTTAACCAAACTGGTTTTACCTTAACTATTGTGGTGACAAATCAAAAAACAGTCACATGAATCATTCATGTACCTGCCATACATGGACTATTACTTGTTTCTATGAGAGCATTGTTCAAATACATTGATAACTACCTAAATAGATTTCAGAGTCCTGTGCTCAGGAGTTGTTTCAGGTCTTCATCTTCAGACACGTCCACTTCTACTGCAGTTATAAATGGCGCATCATAAATATTAATGTAAATGTTCAATAAACATTAATGGCAGAGGGAATAAATCCCGCTGATGAAAATGCCTGCTCTCTTAAAGAGACTATTTTCCAGTGCACGGCTGAAGAAAAATAGCTAGTTAGAGTTATAGGACATAAAGTGGCCATCTAGGGACACACACATTTTTTACAGTCTATTAATCTATGAATAATTAAAGGCTCTCGGTATCCCCACAGGAGATTACAGCACTTTGTCTCTCAATACAGCAACTTGTTTAGTGGTGTCCATGTGCAGCACACACAGTCTCTATTGTCAGGAGGCTCCTAGCGCAAAAAATGAACACCTGCACTAAATGTTACAAACAGCAGAACAAAATAGGTCAAAAGAAGAGACTGCAAAACTCCTCATATTGGTATTGTTTAATTGGAAGCGACAAAAATATGCGACGTCCAAATTACTCTCACTTGTTATTTTTATTCCAAAGTGACAAGAGATCACTTTCCTTTTACTGCAAGAAAATATTTTTCAACACTTTTACACAGGAAGGTATTAAAATCACTTGTCATTATTCTGTCACCATCATAATGCGGCAGGATTGATGATGCACAGGTTTTTTTTTTCCAGTTTTGTGAGCAGTGAAGAGATGTCCAAACAACAGCTGTTATGGCTGCTTTGCTTGCTTTGAGATTTCAAATGCTCACTCGCTGCGCTGGTGACAGCAAACAAGTGCTTCTGTGTGCAGATGATGAAAACAAATAGTTTCCAATCTCATCAAAGGCCAGGCGAACTGAGATGGATTCAGAGCCAAGCCACTGGCAGCGTCAAGTGTCTCGCAAATAAAAACATTTTCTCCACATTAATGGTTGTTCTGTCGTCGGAGAGAGAGAAACTCCTCCGCTGTGACAACCCGACTTATATTTAAATCTGCTGGTTCAAATATGGGTTATGGATGCTGGCGTGGGCGGTAATGATTGAGATGATGATTATGCTTGTGAAAACAAAACACATTACGCTAAATAACAAAGTAGCATTATAATACAGGAAGCAGTGGAAATAAAATAAAAACAGATCTGATCAAACAAAAACAAAGCCTTACAATAACAGTGGATTGATGCACCAGATTTGACTGTTATCAGGCCATTAAATTGGCGTTATCAGTCACTATAAGCACCATGGATGATGGTCCTTAGGGGCCCACTACGCCTACTATGTTGTAAAAGTGAAAGTGAAACTTTAAAACAACACATTCTAACATGTTGTAAAACTGAATGAAAACATCTTTAGGTTTAGGCAACAAAACTACAACTCCATTAGGTTTAGCCAAATAAACAGTTATGTTTACGCAACAAAACTACAACTTCTTTAAGTATAGGCAACAAAAGTATAACTTCTACGCAACAAAACTACAACTTCTTTAGGTTTACACAATAAAACTACAACTTCTTTAAGTTTACGCAATATAACTACAAACTCATTAGGTTTAGGAAAACAAACAATTAGGTTTAGGCAATAACACTACAACTTCTTTAGGTTTGCGCAACAAAACTACAACTTCAACGTAACAAAACTAACATCTTTAGGTTTAGGCAACACAACTACAACTTCTTTAGGTTTAGGCAAAAAAAACACTTCATTAAGTTTAGGGAAAAACATTGTGTTTTGGGTTAAAATAACTACCAACACAAAGACAACTACACATTGTTGGTTTCAGATGTGAACTCCGGTCTCCTGCTCTTGTCATAATTAGTACGGTTGCTACAGGAGGCTGTCATGTTCTTTTACACCTTTTTTCGGTGATCTACCATGTAAATAGATGATGAAACCTACCAGTGGGTGTAGTAGGCCCCTATTGACCCACATCTATGGGGATTATAGCGACTAATAATGCCTATTTAATAGCTTGACAACAGTCTAATCAGCTGATTGATTGTGACTGAAATATGCTAAGGGAGAAATACTGAGAGATACAGTAAAGTAACCTGAACAGTGTCTTACCAGAAAATCTTTCAAATTGATGCAGGGAGACAGTGAAGACAGGAAACTGTGGGTGCAATAAGTGTCATGTCTCCTATAATTAGATAAAAAGCCTAACAGTAGCATTTTAGATCAGCTGGTGGCAGGTGATTGACTTTTTGATAAGCCTAGAATAAAGGGATTGTAGCAGTCCAAATGAGATCAAGATGAGTGATGTCAATGACAAAAAAAATACTTTATTTCTTTGTTAATCTTAAAAAAAGATTACATGATTCTAATATTTTTTCAAACTAAAGGTTGGAGTCAAATATTTTATCCCATATGTGGATATTTTCTTTTCTAATAGTGGATATAAAATGTGGCTGTGAGTGAGAACTGATATAGAGAGGGAGCCTGGTATCTCAGATTAGGATTCACTGTGTTGGTTTTCCTCGTTCTAGGCTAAAGTGGCCTTTTAAACCAGATTAAATCAAATAGGGTTCTCTCAGACGTGGTTTAGAATAATCCTATATGAGTCTAATCCCTTCAATGGGATTGGGTGATATGATAACGTATACCATAAGGCAATAGAACTTTGTAAACCAGTTTTTCTATACCGTTTATGCAGAGGTATCCATCTCTTTAATATCTCTGGTATTAGTAGTAAATCAACGAACAGGACTGCTTTATGGAAAAAAGGGATTTTTGCATCATGATGAAGAAGTTATTTTTCTCTGAATTAGATCAAAATTAGATTAAAACAAATAAATGAGGTAGTTTCACAATTGAATTTCAAGACAAATTTACTATAAAATATAATAATTATAAATGTCATGATAGAAATACTAATTTCATAATAGAAAATTATAAACAGTGAAAGAGAACGTTTATTTTAAAGAGAGGCTTAAGAGGACTAACTTTGCGTGGACTGATGACTGAACTAAAGCTGGATCACTTAACATGCTCTACACGCTTGCACTGGCTCAGATTATGGAAAACAACAAGGTAAGTCATTATGCAGACGACACACAAATTTACATAATCATGTCACCAGGGGATGATGGTCTAAAACAAGGACTGAGTAAGAGCATTGAAAAAAATCATCAACTGGATGTGCCAGAATTTTCTTCAATTAAACAAATACAAAACTGAAGTAGTTGTCAGCGAGTCAGCGCTCAGATGAATCAGCAATGTTAAAAACCACAGACCACCCGAGAAATCTTGGTGTAGTCAAGGACTCAGACCTGAATATCAACAGCCACATTAAGACAATTACAAAGTCTGCCTACTAACACCTTAAGAATAGAGTGGTGCAGGGATGACGTATTTTTGTAGACCAACCAGGAAGTTAGCATCGACAAAAAGACATTTTTCCACTGGATTTTGGATTATTGCAGAAAATAAGCTCTGTTGCAAACAAATCAACACCACTTTTATGATTTTTGAAGTGTAAATGCAATCACCAGAAGTACAAAGCTAAGAACGTCGCATGAGCGTGAGTATACACGACGAGGCTGTAAAGGCGGACGAGTCGGCGTGACGGCGCTTAGTAGTCTCATTTATCCACTTGTTAGCAGCTGCCTTTTTTAAGACAAACAAAGGCTTCAAAATTCACATGTGGGATATTTACTGATGTACTTTATATCGTAGAACAAAACATCAAAATCTCTTAAGCTTATGTTAACCACAGACCTTATTTAAGACATCTAACTATAAAAGCTATTAAAAAAAAACAGTGACTTCGAGACGAGCGAACCGCGACGTGCGAAACTCATTTCTAGGTTTTAGGACTCATTCCTACACCACTCTATATATCAAGGATTAAAAGGACTTGCTAAAGGACTCAGCAGGATTTGGAAAAACTTGTCCATGCATTTATCTCCCATAAACTCGACCACTGTAACGGTGTCTTTAGGTCTCCCTAAAAATATCGATTAGACAGCTGCAGCTGATTCTGAAAGCTGCTGATCGAGTCCTCACTAAGACCAAGAGAGTGGATCACATCACTCCAGATCTGAGGTCTTCACACTGGCTTCCTGTCTGTCAAGATACTACAGTTGGTTTATAAAGCCATGAATGGTTTATTTTTGATCGCCTGCTACATTATGAACCATCCAGACCTCTCAGGTCGTCTGGGACAGGTCTTCTTTCTGTCCCCAGAGTCAAAACTATAAACAAGGAGAAGCAGCGTTCAGTTTTTATGCTCCATTTGGAACAAACTTCCAGAAAACTGCAGGTCAGCTGCAACTCTCACTTCTTTTAAATCAAATCTTAAGACTTTTCTGTTGCCGCTGCCTTTTATTGAATTAAATAAGTATTCATGTCTCACACTGCACTGTAACCTTTTGTCTTATTCTATTTTAGCTTGTTTTAATTTTCTGTTCTCTCAGCTCTTTGATGACTGTTTTTAATTGTGTTTTAATGTCCTTTTGCACTGTCTCGATGCTTTTGATGTTTATGTAAAGCTCTTTGAATTGCCTTGTTGCTGAGATGTGCTTTATATAAATGAACTTGCCTTGCCTTATTAACCATGTAGCAACAGAAATGATATGGGTCTTACTAAAAATACAAAAAAATGTGCAATTACATGATAAAACGAAGGATAATACAGGAGAGATGGGAAGTCACAGGCTGGCAAAAAGACCTCTCCTGAAACACACGTAAGTTGTCAAATTACAATTAATTATAAAAGTGAAGAGGCAGAGAAGCAATTACAGGACAAAACAATAAAACAGAAAAAGACGAGCACAGACCTCGATCAGAGCCGACGTTCAAATTGTCAAAGCAGAAAAAACAACAGGTGCAACTAATAGCATTAACGCTGGTTCTTTTTGAAAAACACGTTAGTTTGAAAAACAAGTTTAAATGTCAGTAAAATAGGTTTATTTTGGACTTTTTTGTTTTCAAGCTTTCTTTAGAAAAGAATTGAAGTAGTTTAACTCCCCGGCTCTCTTAAACAGCTCAGAAAACACGTGATCATTGATTTATTATTTGATACTTAATGAGTTTTTACAATTTTATCAGGAGATGACATGTGTTACAAGTCCATTGTATAAAATGACACATTCATTCTGTTTGAGTACAATGGATTTTGATATGCTCTTTATCTGTAATTGGTGTTGACAGCTCTTTTTATGAAGCACTAAGTGTAGTAAAATGTCTGTTATTGGAGTTTTATAAGTTAGTAGTTTGTTCATAAGAGGCAGTTTTGCTTCTCTGGGGTGTAACTGATGGGAGGTGGGCCTCCCCATGGGGGCAAACAGTTTCAGGGGAGGCTCTGTAAATTAGTTATCAAAAGAAAATCACATAGCATAGCTTATTTGGGTGTGACAGTAGTTTTGGAGAAATTTACAGTTTTTCCCATTTCCCCAGAGTCAGAGTCAGCCTGCCATGGACTCAGCAGCAAAATGTTATCATCGTAAATGGTAAATGGACTTGCATTTATATAGCGTTTTTTTAGTCTTCCGACCACTCAAAGCGCTTAAAATTACATGTCAGCATTCACCCACTGATGGCAGAGGCTGCTAAGGTGCCAACTTTGCCCAATGTAAATACTCATTCACACACTGATGGCTATGCCTTCGGGAGCAATTTGGGGTTAAGTGTCTTGCACATGGACATGTGACCTGGAGCAGCCGGCGATTGAACCACCGACCTTCCGATTGCGGGACAACCTGCTCTACACTCTAAGCCAGAAAAACCGCCTCCTATCACAGAGACAAATTAAGTAAGTGCACATTTTCCAACATATGAGACGTAACAATTACAGTTCTATATTTAAATTCCTGATCCCACTCCATAATAACAAAAAGAAACTAGTATTCACCTATTAGAAGTTTATTCTAGAGGTCATGTGCTCCACAAAGTCATTAACAACACTGCTTAAGAACCATGTCCTATTTTATTGGAATGTCCTGGCCGTGAGCGACGCAGTGCAACGTGGCACGCTGTTTTGAGCTGAACTTTTGTCAGACGTCCAGCTGTTTCTATTTATTCCTGTCGCTCGCCTTGAAATCACAATGAATGGACCATGAATGGCTGATTGGTGAAGTTGAAATGTGGAGGTATCTATACGATACCTCCTCATTTCACTATAAAAACCTTAATAAGGTGGCAGCTGGCTGGAGGGAGATCGCCAGAGAGCTGAGAGTTTGCTACAGCTGGTGGCTATATTATATGTCATTTCCTGTAAATTTCACAATTATGTGTTTTGACGCTACCGACGAGTCACGTGACTAAAGACTGACATGACAAATTAAGTCAATGTTACTTTTAGTTTCACCCGGGACACGAACAGCGGTCTGGTTAAAAGTCTTGTGTTTTTTTGACCCACTTCCCGCTCACCCCGAGTGGACTCTCACGCTATTAATACAATGTGACTTATTCCGACCGTCGAATAACACAGCGGGTGGGCTTACATTGGAGTTAGTTGAAAGCCCGGTTCATTATGTTAAAGGGTGCCTCCGTGCATCGGTTTCCGACGCCGAACGGCGATATTTGACAAGTTGGGAGTGAGAACGGGTGGATTTGACAGCTGTACGCATTGAGTTTCCACATAGTTGAAGAAAGAAATAATGATTGTGTTGAAAAGGATGGAGCAGAAGCTCTGATAAAGTTATCTCATAATGTTATCAAACGGACACTGTGCTGACATTTGCAGTTCATCGCGGTTATTTTATCACGAACAATATTTCCGAACGGCTGTCATCATGGCAGACAATCATCATCCTTATCATACGATAAAAGAAACCAGTTAAACACAGAACAGGTCTCTCAACGTTTACTCACTTCTTCTGTGGAAGTGGAAACATCCCACAAATGTATTCATAAAAACTGTGGAGGGAAACAGTGTCACAAAGTTACTGCAGAGCGTTTCATTTTTCTTCAGCATTATCGGGCAATTAGCTCCTTCCATTTATCACGTACTCGGTTCAGCAGGCAATATTGAATATAAACAGACACATACTCTCTCGAACACACACACACACACACAACTACACACACTCTCTAATGACGAGCATACATTTAGTGGTGTCAGCATGGAGGCACACACACGCGCACAAGCACATAGCTCAGTTCCAATAGGATTAGCATATCATTTCACACAGTAAAGAGGAGACGGTGAAGAAGAAGAAGCAGCAGGTTTCTGCAGATTAGACGCGTTTTCGTGACTACTTGAGGATTGACATTTCCTGATAGAGCAGATAATTCAGCTGTAGAGGTAACAGCCTTTTAAGAGGTGTCTTTGTAATTAAAATGTTTGCCGTTGTTTCAACACTTGAATGATCAGAAACTACAACCTACAGATAAAGTTTGCTGATTAGAAGACATGTCTACAGGCTGAAACAGGCTTATGAGGTTTAGTTATGGACAGAGAGAAGAGGTGTTTGGGTCACAGAGGCTCGCAGGGGAGCTCATGTTCACCCCTGTAAAATCCCAGCTCCCCATTATGTGTATCTGCGATGATGGTTGGTTGAGCAGAGACGGATATCCAGGAGCACCGAGTTGGACCAGCTCCCAACTATGAATTAATAAGAACGCCGACAGCAAAAGCAGCAGACACTCTTTCATTTATTTTCCAGACTGAAGTTTCACAAGAGTTATATTTGTCTGGTTACTTCTTCATTTCCTCTACATTGTAGTTTGGAGGATCAAACACTGCCCTTCTGGTGTTAATGTGACCTGCAGTATGGTTTACGCATAATAACAAAGTGAATGCAGAAGCAGTATCGGATATTTCAAGTTGTCAGAACTGATGTCAGGGAGTTTTGAGGCCATAAATAAGATCATTCAACGTATCCTCATGCAACGGTTCATATGGTATTTTACGAAAAGTTATTCCTCATTTTTCATGCGTTCTCCTATCAATGTCCAGAAACAAGTATCAATTTCTGCTCGTTATATGCATAAAGTCTTTTCAAAATTTCACAGGAAACAACTTGGTTCGGTTTAGGCAACAAAATTACTTAGTTAGGTTTAGGAAAAGATCATAGTTTGGGTTAAAATAACTATGGAAGTGGCTTACAACGTTAAGTGACATTTTCACTGTGCAATCGTAATTTTAAGCCCAACCATGTAGCTTTTTTTCAAAACCTTAATGGTTTTATTGCCTTAACCTAAGCAAGTGTTTTTTGTTTACTTCACAACATTAAAACACACGTTTAGGGGTCTGACAAAGCGTCAGTATGTGACGAGTTGGGATGAGAACGTGTTGACTAGCTCTACCTCCACACTTCTTCTGATCCAACTCTTGGCAGTCACACAAATAAGTGTATTTACCCAAATGTTAAACTATTCTTTAAAGCCTGACACAGAATCACCATGTCCGATTATCAGCAATGAACCTTTTGACGAGGGAAAAATATTTTGGAAGAGGTATTATTTCTGAACAACTAAAGAAGAAATACTGCAATTTGAACTTCATCCGGCCACACACGGCAAACATCACACACACTCTTCATTTCACACTGTGCAAATAATGGAGGAATCAGAAAACTCTTCAGCAGAAATGCAAATCATGCCAAGTTGGCTCAATTCCGCTGTGAAGCGCTGACTGAAGATTCATCTCCTGAGAACGCAGTAATTTGTCTGCATGTGTAATCAGTGGAGATCCATACAAGAATCTGCAGACCTGATAGGAAACCTGGTTTGTTACAGAAATCAGATAAGTAAGCAGGAGTCAAAGTGAGGAGGGCGAATTTAATGTAACAGATGGTGAGAGGTAACATAAAACTTTGCACATGCAAATGAGCATCTAACCTGGCTTCAGTATGCCAGGGTGCAGCATTTATAAAAATATATATATATATATGTATATATTCTAAGTTAAATGTTAATTTAATGTTCGGATTCCCTTATTTATGAAGTATAATAATCACAAAAAATAGTAAAAATAGAAAACTCACTCATAGTATTCTGAAAGGTGTTGCCAGATGGTCTAAACTTATTTTTTTTTTTGGTCAGTAGGACTGCCATTATTTTCAGAGTGCCCTGAGCTGAAACTGAGATCTAACAGCCACTCTGATTCCAGCGGTGTTGTGTTGCCTCTCGGTGTTGAAGAGAGCAGCAGGGGTTTCTGCCGCCATCGTGTAACGCCGGAGGGCTTTTTCCACTCAGCAGTGGCTGACCGTGTGGATGTGTGAGCTCTGTCTGGCCTCACATACCCTGCTCAAAGCAACAAAATTTACACTCTCGCTTGGACAAACTCAACTGGATTATCTTTTACTATGTTTGAGATGGGGACAGGTAAAAGCTTCATAGCTTTATTTCATTTCCAGCAGTTAGTGATGTACAGTGAACCTTAAAGGAGTAGTTGTACATTTTTGGGAAATACTTTTATGTGCTTTCTTGCCAATAATTACATGTGAAGCTCTATATAACTCTAATGTTCATAAATATGTAGTCAGCAGCTGGTTAGCTTAGCACAAAGATGAGACTCAGGGAAACAGTTAACTCGGCTCTGTCCAAAGGTAACAAAATCCACTATAGCGTCTCTAAATCACTCACTAATTAACATGTTATATCTTAGATAATTTGTACAAAAGGAGGAGAAGAGAGTCAAGAAATCAGAGACTTTTGCTTCACTTCCATGAAAGTACCAGATTGAGAGAGTGCATTCTTGGTAACTAACAAATCAGTCTGACAACTAACAAATCGAAGAATTCAGACAGAGCTAAAGAGGGACTTGAGCCCGTTCTCATTCCCAGATAATCAACTACTGAGGCTTTGTCACGGCCATTGGCGTTCGATAATGCATCCTTTAGCGCTGGTATGAAACGCACCGGGCGTTCCAGTAACTACAATATAAACCCATACGCCGGGAGTGTGGTGACGTAGTTTAAAGAGCGAAAACACACATGGGCGGGCGGGACCTACGGGAGGTGGATGGGTCCAACAAACACAAGGCTTTCATCCAGCTGTTTGTGTCCCATGTGTGACTTTGCAATCAGCTATTCGTTCGCGTCTCCTGTTCACAACGTTCAGTGTCATTTTCACTGTACAAACGTAGTAGTTTTAAACCCAACCATTTCTTTCCTAAACCTAACTGTAGTGGTTTTGTTGCCTAACCCTAAAGTGACGCTGGTTTTGGTGGCAAAAATAAAGTGACCCCAAGGTGCGTGACAAAGCGAGGTGCAGTATGTGATGAGTTGGGATGAGAACGTGCCTCGGTATCAGGCGTCGAGGGGCTTGACAAACTGCTGGTATTTGACCTGGAAATGAGAACGGGCTGCTCACCCTGCTTATTGGCTGGGGGTTAAACCCAAACGTGGGGCTCAAAGGTTCTTTGCTGACGCCCAGAAATGTCCTGAACACAGCAAAATAATAAGAAAAGAGAAAATACAGGCAGAGGGCTGCAAGGTCTCTGTAGATACAGACACCACCATGATTGAGAAGGATTCCTTTTGTGTCAGTCGATACAGTTTTTTGAAAAATGTATATTTATACCTTTAAGAACTGCTGAAGGTCTGTGTCTGCGCTCTCTGTGGAAGGTCACAGGCTAAAACGTGGAGGATTCAAACTGTCATTTTCAGACGAGAGGAGGAGAAGAAATGATTAAAACTGAGTGTTGAACGCTCTTTGTCTGGAAGTGAAGTGTTCATCCAGCAGAGGAAGAGAAGAGAGGAAGAGATGAGCGGAGGGGAGGAGCAGCAGTCAAGGCCTCTGCCAGCCGTTCTGCTCTCACGTGGGATGGCTGTAATTAATTTGGACACTCGGCTGCTGGGTGGCATCAGCAATAATGTGTGTGTGTGTGTGTGTGTGCGTGCAGAGGCCTTTTATCAGTGATGACATCCCCCCGCCCTCTTACTGTATGTTGCCCTTGAGGTGGCTATTTGCATTAGTGTCAGAGCAGGGCACATAAGCTAGCTGACACGCAGATTCACACACTCAGTCATACACGCATGCACACAAACACACACACTAGGATTTTAAGTAGTTAAGATACAGGTCAGTTTTACTCATTCAATACAATTTCCAATGTGATAAAACAGCATTCAATAGGATTAGTTCTGAATGAGGATATACTGCATCTGCAGTTTGTTTTTAAGTCTGTGAAAGTTGTCACTGATCCTCTCCCTCTGCTGACCCCCAGTTTGAATTTAAAACACGGCTATTAAAAATACATGCATGCCTTTTCAGGGCCATACAGGGCTGTAGGGCATTGAATATAGCGGGACACAGTGAATAGAAAGCAGAGAAACGTCCTGTAGAGGTCACCGGTCCATCACAGAGCTAACACAAATAAACAATTATAAGTGTGAGTGATTGATTGACAAGCAGTTCCCTTGACCTGCGTGTCTTTAGACTGAGAAGATAGAGGAGAAATGATCCAGCAAGGCTTCTTCCCTGGCAGGGTATCAATCCCTGCTTTTCATCCTGCCCATCTCAGACAAGAGTAACATATTATCTTGTGAGCAACATCTTTGTGAGGGCCAGGCACGAGCCTCCAATCATTACAATAAGTATATTATCTAGTTAATTGAGAAGGCTAAAACCGAACCCACCTGTTAATGCAAAAACAGTCATATCGTGCAGGAGATATTAGAGGAGAGAGATCAGGAGATCATTAGAGCTCCACTTATTGATTTATTTTGGGCACTTGGGGGGGGCCTTAAGCTGTAAACACAACACTGACATACTATCACCATATGAAGTCATTATGGCACATATTCATGTTAGCATTTACACATCCAGAAGCAACCACGCCAAAGCGTGATAGACCCACCTGTCTACCAGAGGATAGCGTGTCAGTGTCACATTTTGCCTCGTCAAGGCCTGAATATTACACAGGTGTGTGAATGTGCAGTAGCCCACCATCAAGGGGTAACAAAACCACTTAGTTAGGTTTAGGAAAAATGTCATGGTTGGCCTTAAAATATATACGTAAACTAAGTCCAGTACGTGCGGAAACAATGTGACATAAGCACGGAAAATACATCACTAACAACACAGGTCTCGAACACCGGTCTCCTGGTTGAAAGTCCTGTGTTTGTTGGACCCTCTCCCGCCCACCATAAACTGTCTCTCAATTTGTATCATCATATTTACGCTGATGCATTTACACTGCAGTCAGTACAGACTGCATAGCATTCAAATCACACGGCAAAAAAAAAGCGTTTTTATTGCAATATCGCACATTATTGGGTCATTTACACGCCTTTTCGTGAAATCAGGCAGCCAGAAGTTAAGGAGTAACAATAACTTAAATCTGGAGTTGTGTTTCTAGCCACCCGATGGATGCATGTCCAGTATTCACACTCCTTTTACCTCTGCTTTGGTTTCCACCAACCCCTGAGGGAAACATCTCATTAAGCTCTAAAACAGCAAAGCTGCGGGTCGTAAAACCAAAACAATGAGCTGAAAGACATTAACATCACTAAGCTACGCTCGAAATTGCCACCAAGAGCTGCTCTCACAGCTCATATTATTTCAACTTTGACCTCAGTTGCCGCTGAACTTTCAAAGCGCAACCAATGAGAACAGCTGCAACTGTTGTTGTTGCCTAGAAACAGTGATTTATTGCTCTCTTTTGGTGACATGATATACCTGCTGTCTACGCAAGGCTCTGCGCTCTATCTCACGGTGAGTGAAGAGCAAATTTCCTGTTATGTGAAGGCAGCTTTAGGCGTTAATGTATGCTCTCACTACAAGTATCCCCTTTAATATTACAGGAAAAATACTCATTAGTGCAGCTTTAACTTCTGCAAGAATGGATGGCTGGGAGCAGACAGTCTCTTATGAAACGTCATGTAGTGTTGATGACCAGCCGCACATGGATATATGATATAATAAGGCAATGAGTGCCGCCAAATGTAGCAGCAGTGTAAACCAACAGCAGCTCAGCACTTTAGATGTAATTACAATACAGCAAGCTGTCACATAAACCCAGTGCTTTGAGTTAAAATGTTTCTCTAATGCTTAGCAGAATATGAAGTATAACTTTAACTATCCTTCACAAAATGATTTTAGCTATCCAGAGAGCATATGCAACACCATTGTGTGGATTTCCTCAGACTTTTATTTATCCAGGGAAACGCTTCTGAGTACACTTGCTTCTTTCCACTGGCATTTCTCTACTGTTGGTGACAGAGATGGATGTGTCAGCACCACGGATACTCTTCCAACTTTGCAACAAAGAATTTCACACTTTCTACACTTATTTGGAGTCTGAAGTTACTTCCATTCAGGCCATCAAAGAGCAGGAGAGTCATGCAGAACATCTCACCCTTGCCCCCACCTGGGGAGTAGCCTACTGTCACCAAAGGTGTGATGTTGAATAAGGGTTACGCAACTGCCTTTGATGATTTCCACACACTGGCGTCAGAGGCTGCCACTAGGTGTCCACCATGGCAATCTGCGAAATGTGTAAGCTCTGCTCCCTTGAACATTATTCTATGCGTCCCTTGTGAACTGCAAAGAAGTCCACAAAACATCTGGTTCCTGCAGTCCTGTATGTAGAATCTTAGCTTCCAAACCAGACACGTTTTTGTAGCTGTCCACTCTGGATCAGTTGCAACAAATTGCTAATATGAATTTGAGTGACTATACACTGTGGAATAGGAAATGTTACTGTCTGTGTGTTGGCTACACAGCATTTGTTTTGATGTTTTGATGCAGTTGTGCTCAGAGAGTGTCTCCAGCAAAGAATTGGCCTGTCAGTGTAGGTGGACAAGATCATCATTTTTAATTTCCCAGTCAGTCATTTTGGAAGTGGCTCACTGGGATGTGCAGAAACTGGACACACTTGAAGAATTTCTCAGATGGCTTGAATCATCCGGCAGCCCAGTATCCCTAGAAATAAAGATCTTCCCTTAACCTTAACTAAATGTTTTTAGTTGCCCAAAACTAACCACACCTTAAAACTAGAGACCATCTTGCGATGCAATCAAAACAGCCACAATGCCAAATCGAGCCAGGGGCTTAACGTAGGGGGGCTCTTACCGACTTCCTACCCCCCTACTTCCAGAGCCCTCGCTCGGACCACACCCATCTTCAACCTCAACCTTCATTTTGATCTCAACTACACACCTGCAAAGTTTTGTGACTGCATCTTGCCTGGTTGCGGCTGGTAAAGATACTACAGCAATTTATTACATTTCCATAAAGTTAGGTGACTCACAAGACAAAACCGAAAAAGTGGAGGCCGTGATATCCTGACTTTTTGTCCTTAACAGGTAAAGCACCAAAAGCACTAAATCCTGCATTTCCTCTAATGCAATTCAATAGAGTCCTCCAGGTATAATGTATTTTTGTGGGCCAACCACGAAGTTAGCATCGCCCTGGGTTCCCTCGACAAAAGCCAATGGGATTTTTCCATTGGGTTTTGAATTATTGCAGAAAATACGATCTGCGGCAACATTCATGATACTTTTCATGTTTTGTTCAGCAAGATAATCTTCACAAATGAACACCACTTTTATGATTTTTGAAGTGTGTGCAATCAGCAGAAGAAAAAAGCTACCGTTAGGATATAAACGGACTACGGTTGCATGAGAGCGAGTATACACAACAAGGCTGTAAAGACGGATGAATCGGCGTGATGACGTTTAGTAGTCTCATTAGGCCACTTTTTAGCAACCGTCTTTTTTAAGACACATAAAGGCTTGAAAATTCATGAGTGGGATATTAATTGATGTATATTATATCATAGAACTAAACATCAAAATCTCTCCAGCTTGTGTTAACCACAGACCTTGTTTCAGACATCTAACTGAAAACCCATTAAAAAAAAAACACTGACTTTGAGACGTGGGAACCGGAAGTATTAAACTGCAAACTCATTTCCAGGTTTTAGGACTCATTTCTGTAGCACTCCATAGCTGCTTTCATTAGATCCCCTACCCTCTCAAAATCCAACTTCTTTGAGAAACTACACCTCTAGTTTGTAACATAGGATTTTTCAAGCCAAAGATACTTTTTCTTTTCACCTTGAAAATTGCAAATGCAGCTGTTTTCACAGGTTGAGTACTCCTTATGATGAGTAAACTGAACTACATCCGTATCAATGATTTTTCCCTTTACCTTTAACCACACTGCCGTTGCCAAGTGCAGATATTGCAGAAAGAATTGAAGGAAGGAAGACTTTTAAAAACACAGTATTTGGACTTTATCAGCATTTTGCAGAATTGTGCAATATTGGTGTTCTTGTCTGGTGATAGGGTTGATAGGAAGAGAAATTATTGAAGGAAAATACGTACTTCCCACTGAGTCCTTGACCTAAATGGATGAAGTGGTGGATATTTTTTTCTGTTTGAATGATAACTCACTTAGTCCCAGCAGGAAAGGACGCTCTAAATGCATGCTTATATGTTCCATGATGGTTGTAAAAAGGACCGCTAAAGGTCATTTAAACCATTAGCCGTGATGGGACCTATTTTTTTGCAGTCACTTTAAGATAAACTGAAAATGAGTTTAATATGAGAGAAATGTGAGTGCATGTTCACTCGCATAAAATCTGTCAATTGAAACTCAAAATGTGCCCTTATAGTACCAAATACTGGATAACAGGTCTGACTCTGTGCTGCAGGCTTTATTATAGATATTCAGAGTGCCCCCTAATGGTCCAGAGGGGATCATGACACGCTGCGTAATCGAGAGTGAGTGCTGTCATTATACAGTAGATCATGAAACAATTGAATATCTGATGCAAATGTGTTAAAAAAAAGGGCAGAAAAGCAGAGATGGAAGAGAGATGTAGAAATGAAGATGAATTGAGAAAATGGAGAGGAAGAGAGAAGAGGAAATGTGCCACAGTCCTAATTAGTCAACCTTGGGCTGTCTGATGAAGGGCAAACCATCGACAGAGGCAGCGTTGTGCCTGCAGGCGGCCAGAAAGGGGACTGACGTAGAAATACACACACTCTCTCTCTCACACACATACACACAGATTTAATTAAATTTACAGATGTCAGAGCTCTGATCACGAAAGCAAACCTCCCTCTTTTCTCACTGTCATTCATCCGTCCATCTCTTCATGCATCCCACTCATCCCGAGCACATGGCTGACCCGAACCACGAGGACAGAGTGGTGGGACGGTATCGTTCAGACTTCCTAGCTCTCACACACACACACAGACATGAAACACTCTCGCCTACATACACTCTGTCACGCACACATCCGAGACTCCAGACAGCTATTGATCTGTTATCTGGCTGATAGGACAGTAATGAACTTCCTGTAGAACAAACGGCAGAAATCTGCTCCAAATGTCCTGAACACATCAAAGTTTTCTGACTGATGTTTTTATAGTTTCATTTTTGAGAGCTTGTGTTTCTGCAGCACATAACACTGTCAAACTGTGAATACATTTTAGGACAGGATGAAATGTAGACGTAGTATGCACTTTTCTTACTCCTTAGTTTCTCCTAAATGACGGTTCGCTTGTGTCGGCACCAAAGCATAAACCATAAGTGATAATGAGCTGCTTTATGCTCTATATCAGTGATTCCCCAATTAGAGTTACGAGCACCCCAGGGGGTACTTGTGCAGGTAGCAGGGTGTACGTGGAAAGATTGTGGAGAAACTCAGCTGATTTGAAATGATGATTTGAATGATTTGTTATAAAACATACTGATACGTCCACATATTGTGTTTTGGAAGAAAAGAAAAATGGATTAAAATGAGGGAAATGCTTCTCACAACAACCTGAGTACGTTGTTGATTTTGTATGACATCAGATAATCACATTTTTATAATACTTCCATATAAACTTAAATATGTTATATACTTTTAAAAGTGTGTGTAATTTTAAATACCATATCTGCATTTCTCATCTACGGAGGTCGGTATGAAGAGACTCAAATGGCTCTCTCTGAAAAGACGTCCTTATATTACGCTGAAGTAGGAAAACCAGAAATAGAAGCTTGTATTACTGACGTCATGTTTTTCACTGTGGACAAAGACATTCCTACTATATTGTATTTTCCATACATACTTCATCTATAAAGCTGGGTCTGCATTCTTTGTCCATCTTGTGTCTGAGCATCAGCACGCATGTTGAAATAAATCTGCCTCTAATAAGAAGCAACATTGTGGCCTGATTGATTGATTAAAGAATCTCTCTTTCAGTTGTAACATCCGAACATTATGTTCTGCAATCGGCTGCAATTTAAGGTAAAAACTAGTCAGCAGGTGAGCAGAGAAATCAAAATAAACAGCTCAAGTGGATAAATGGTTAAAATGTCAAGTTTTCTCCAGGTGGTGGTGGTAGTACAAATGCAAACCTGACCAAACCGGGAAAAAAAGCAATAGGCCTACTATGCTTACAACACAACTGGTGTTGGCTGCGTAGAAATGCTATGTGCCCAGTGATGTTTTTGTAAAATACTTTTGAAATGTCTACTTTTTTAAAATGTTGTTTTAATATCGACATAACAATTTACTTTTACCTCTGAAAAAGATGTAGACTCCTACAGTTTGGAACAGCTGGCTTAAGTTTTAAACCTATTCAAGAGCTACATGATCTATTTATCAAAATCTGGTTAAATGAAGACAGTCAAAAAATGTAGGTGCCTTTAAAGCCCTCCTGACAACAACAAAGGACTGTACAAAATGTAAACTTAAATGTATGCTTAAATAAGCATTTCATCACAGGAAAGATAGTCTTTTTTATTTTTTATAAAACTAGACCGTCTATGCAAAGGCACTAATATTTTTGAAATTGGTGCAACATGATCAGAGAAAACAGAGAAAAAACACTTATTGCGTGAAAACAACCCATCAAGTCCACAAAGAAATAATTGTAATGTCCACTTGAATGTCCACAAGGTTTGTCCAACACAAACAAATCCTCTCTGCAGAGCCCATATAGTCCAACCGAAATGTCCAGCAAAGAAAAATGGAAGATACATCCTCCCATCAAAATGCAAAAATATAAATCAGAAACAGCAATGCACTTCAAAACCCCCACAAAAGACTCAAACTCACCAGAAGTAGAACTGGGAAAAGGTGCTCTGGCCTACAGTTGATCTCCAGTCCTCTGCTCAATTGTTATGCTCCTCACATCTCATAGAATTCACCTTTTCTTCACTCAGATGAGGAACCACCATAAAAAAAGAGCTAAATGCTTTTTCCCCGTCTCCATTGTAGGCAGCCAGGATCTTACATAACTCCACTGTTTACCTCCTAAAGCATTTTCCTTTTCACCCAAACAATTCCCTTTCCTTTGTCCTCCAGGCCACGCCCTCTCACACCTGTGATCAGGTGACCACTGATCAGAGTGTTAGCTACAGGAAACTATACATGGCTAACAAGTAAAAGCACCCCAGAGGTTTAACTTCAGCATTAAACCATTGAATTTATACATATATATATATACATTATATATACCCTTGTGGGTCACAAGTGTTAAATGTGATTACCAGGAAGCTTTAAAAGAGGGAGTTGGATCTGTCCAACAAACACAAGGCTTTCATCCAGGAGACCGCTGTTTGTGTCCGGTGCATTAAGTTTCACTTTCACGTTACAATCAGCTGTTCGTTTGTGTCCCGTGTTCACAATGTCAAGTCACATTATCACTGTAAAAACAAGTAATTTTAAGCCCAACCATGTTGTTTTGTTCCTAAACTTAAGTGGGGTTTTTTCTGCCTAAACCTAAGCAAGTGTTTTTGTTTAATTCACAACATTAAGCACAACATTAAGCAACATTAACTGTTTACTGTGACCAAAAAGTGACACCGAGGGGTCTGACAAAGCATCAGTATGTGACGAGTTGGGATGAGAACGTGTTGGATAAGTAACAGGTTGTGAGATTGATGGGACAGATAACAAGAAAAAAAATAATTCCTGCTAAAGAAAATTACGTTTTCACTTTTTACTTCGCTTTTTCTTCTTAAAACTGTATTAAAATATTCAAATGAAACCATCTAAACGGGGAGAATGTGGCTACCTGCCAGGGGGCCACAGGTCTTTCATTATTAGACACAGAAAGCTGTTACACTCTACCGACTTGAGTGCACAGACTCACTTACCCTGACTATACGAGGATGACTCCCCCTTCGAGTGTCACGTTAGCTCCACGAACAACTTGTCAGGCGCTTACATGGATCACCTCAAGTGCTGATCAGCTCCATTACACTCTCTCAACCCAAGTAATCATGAAATAACATAAGAACTGATCTTGCTTCTCCTCTCCTCTTCAAATAAACTACTTTGTCTTCACCGTCTCCTGGTTCTCTTCTCTCCTCAGAGCTGTTTCACCATTAAGGTAATGGAGTTAAGTCTGAGTGTGCATGTGACATGGGCACAGAGAGTATGCCCTAAATGGCCCTGGCACCTCCTCATTGAGAAAGGAGTCCATCAATCTTTATGTCCAGCTGCAATGACACTACAGTATACGGTATCTGTATTTGTGGATGTAAGTGTGTCCTAAAGGGACCTTCTGCTAGAGGGAAGATAATGGGATGTAATGGAGATGAGGCTTATACTCTTTTCTCTCTTTCTCTTTTTCTATCTTCATCTTTCCTTCATCCTTCCTCTCTTACACTTTCTTCACAGTCTCTCCCTACAGACAGGCCTGTAACGTTTCACTCTCTGACTGACAGACAGCATGCTACACAGTTAATACCGCGCTCTGGGCAGCTGCTGAACCTAAATCTGAGATATTCCTTCAGGATGCGCTGCAGCCAAAGACCGGCTTTAAAAGCGAGAGAGCAAGAATACACTTTATTTCCCAACCTGAAAATTTTTTTTTATTAATTTTGCCCGTCTGCTCTCTCTTCCTTGACGATAACAAGCTCTTAATCCACTTAGCGGGTTTATTTTTTGTCAGTTAAAAAAGCTCCACCAGTAGTTTCCAACTTGTCAGGGATCATTCACTCCTCCCCCAACAACATGCATAATCTCAAATGTGAAAAAAAGAAAACACGCCTCTTATCAAAACCCTCTAGTGATAGTGAGGAGAAAATAAACTGTGAAAACAGGCTCAGATAATATATAGTTCAAAGACACACACACACACAGAGATATATCATAAACATGCATGCATAAATGCAATGTACATACACAAGTAGCTCCATCAGCATGACTTACACACACACATGGAGAGCTTTAGAGGCTGGTTTAATAGACAGGGATTTACCTTCAGGATTTATCATAAGAGCCCTGTAATAAGAGAGACAGAGAGAGAGTAACAAATAGTAAACTGTGAGCAGCCATGAGCTCCAGGCGAGAAGCAGCGATGTGTGGGGAGAACTAAATTATAATTTCAAACATTGCTTCCATTTATCCCCCCCTCCTTCCTCCTTCCTCCTCCTCCTCCCTTCTCTCAGTTATTCTCAAACATCCTCCCTCCCCTCGTCTACTCTCACCTCTCCAGCCTGGAGTTGAATTCATACTTCCGTGTTGCAAGGATGAGATCTGAAGTTGAGTTGATGTAACACTCATAAGCCAAATGGGACTATAGCTGCATGTGTTGTGCTGGCACTCTACCTTTTTTTAGGTTTGTTTACAAAGAAAATTGAAAATAAGATGCATATTGTCCCTTAAAGCTGAAGTTCTGGACTAACAGTTCTGCATAACAGACTGCTCTTTTTAAACACAGTGTATTTCAAAGAGGGTTGAAATGTGTTACATCACTCATCACTGTATTCTAGCCACTTAATCATACATGTTTCAAACCGGCATATTGTTTAATTAAAATTCAGCCACATTAAAAAGACTGTTACATATTTAAATCTTTAGTTAGAGATCACAAAAAGTTCTTACATAATTCATCCTAAGGGGAGAATGGAGGTCTGTATAAAATGTAATTACGATCCATCCAATAGTTGTCGAGACATTTCACTCAAAATTACAAAACTGCACGTCATGGTGGCGCTAGAGGAAAAGTCAAGGGATCACCAAAGTCTGTATGATGCATCATCTGGGAACCACTAATGTGTGGGTGGGTCTGAAAGTACCTTAAACTTGCATTATTTCTAATAGCCAGCAGGGGGCGACTCCTCTGGTTGCAAAAAGAAGTCTGATTGTATAAAAGTTTGAGAAAATGACCCTACTTCTCACTTGATTTATTACCTCAGTAAACATTGTAAACATGAGTTTATGGTGTCAATCGCTAGTTTCAAGTCTTCTTCAATACAGCATGATGTTCATTTAGTAAATTATGGTCCCATTTAGACCATAAAGCAGGGTATGCTTTAGGGCGTGGCTACGTTGTGATTCAGGCGTTGTCTGGTCTGGGTTTTGCCCTTTAAATTGAACCGTGTAACTTCTGGTTGCAAAAAACCAAGATGGCGACGGCTTCAAAACGGCAGTCCACAAACCAATGGGTGACGTCAGGTTGACTACATCCACTTCTTATATACAGTCTATGGTCCAGACACTGTCTTAAGGTGTTCTGTGGACATCATTAAGAAAAAAAAAACAGTAGGTCACATATTGCTAAATGCATTTTTCAAGGTCTGCAAAGACTAATTAGCTTCTACAACAACTCCACCAACAAAAACATAATTTCAACAATTCCTCACTGCAGCAATGTGGAGTAAGAGACTGATTTCAGCTTTAACATACAGTACAAGACAGCAGTAGCCGATAATAAATAACAGTAATTCAAGTTGAGTTTCTGTAATGTCCCTTTGCGCCACAAAGTTCATTCTTGATCTTGGAATTCTGGACTTGCCGTCTTTCAACCACCGGGTCTTAAAACCTAGCAAGTGGATCTTGGCTGTGGCTTTATTGTCTATATCTTGACTTAACTAGCTCTGTTACAGTGGAGCAGATGTGGTTTTAAGTGCATTTCATGCCACTGGGAGCTGTATGCTGTTTATGCAACACACTCAAGCAAAACATTGCCTGCAAGAGTAAAAGACACGGAGAACTGGGAGGATGAAACAGAGATATTTTTGTGATATAGAACCCATGCAGCTCATACAGTATGTATAGAATAAGATGTATTTACTTTGTAACCTCTAAACTTGTTGAGTGACAGTGCATCATACATGTTTTTTTAAAGGGGACATATCATGAAAAACTTACATTTTCAGTACTTGTGCACATACATTTGAGCCTTTCAGATAAAGGCCTATTCAGATTGACAAAATGAGAAAAATAATATGTTTTTTGAACATTAAAGCATGTAAACATGTTCCACTAGAAACCCAAAATACAAGTATTAACCTGAAAATAAGCCTGGTATGTCCCCTTTAACCTAACTTTCTAAATGTATTCTTACTCTTAAAGCAGCTACAAGTTCATCTTAGTGCAGCAGTGCATTGGAAACCAGTGTAAAGCCAACAAGGTCAGGCTGGGACAATGATAATCATTTTAGAGTGCTTATTAAAAGCCATTACAGACACCATATATCCTTTTATATGATCTGTGAATGGACTTCACAGAGGAGGATGTCCACTTTGTCCTTGGGTTTAACGGCTCTGCAAGTTGATAGAGTCATTGCTACAGACACGGTAATGTGCCTGATGTCTCATATTCCTCCCTCTGGTTCCCCACACAGTCGGGCAGCAGCATGTATGCTTGTAAGGTCGTCACCGTGATTTCACTGCGGGGTTCATTGCGAGCAAACGACCCATGGACCTTGAAGAGGTGTCGTTCGAGAGTAAATAATATTCAAGCTCCTTATATCACTCACGACTTCTACAAACCTTCAGGACATGACAAGCAACATTAGGAGGCAATGGAAATGGGCTATTTTGACAACAGTTATTGCCAACACCGTACAAATGTGTGTTCTGCACTTCCCATAATATTATTCACAGTGATATTGTCTGGAGGGAGGCCTCAGTCTTACCTCTACAGCAGGAGAGAAGTATTTTGTTTGGAGCAGTAACATCCCCTCATGTCCAAATACTGCTGACCTTTATTATGAGAATAAGAATTAAGTAGTACTACGGGTAGCAGCAGTAGTAGACGTTAGCATGCACAACATGTATTTGAGCAACTCCATTGAGATGGAAAGATAACGGCGCTACTTTCTTCACTGTTATCTGTACTCAGCGGTGGTATTTAGCCTGACAACCCCTCCTTTCAAAGCGATTGATATTTCATACATATTCATGATTCCCATGGTGTATCCTTCTCGTGACCTTGGGATCACTAACTCATCTGCAGCGAGTACGGTCTCACACACACACACACGTGCACACACACACACACAAAGCCTTGATCTGAATAACGCGTGCGGCCTCAGAGCATTGGAGCCAACAAATGTCTATTTTTTCAATCAAATCCAATTACCTCTTGTGTGGCTGGTAGAACAGGACGGGGAGCAGAGATGCATGAGATGGGGAATGATGGATAGATAAAAAGGTAGAATTGTATCCAGAGAGAGAAAATTATACAATGAATGTGGCGAGGGGGAAACAGGAAATGCACAAATAAGCAGGTAAAGGAAAGATCAAAGGGGACCAATATACAAAGAACAAGGAAAGGAATCATCTAGAAAGACAAGGAACAATAGAAGCGTATACAATTTCAGAGCGGTAAACTTGGATCAAAGCACCACTCAAACTGCATTTTGTGACATTTTGGCATGAAATACATGGCAGGACGTAGTTACCGTGACGTCACCCATTAGTTTGTGGACTGCTGTTTTGAAGCCTCAAGTTCAGCATTTCAACTGTCAACATGTTGATTTTTGGCCGTTTCCAGCCGTGGTCTGGGTCTCATTCACATGAACGGAGGAAAGTAAATAACTCTGGATTCCGCTATTAGTGCATTTTACAACTTTTAGGACCTAATGACTTAAATAAGGGTTTTATTTATTTTATTTTTTATTTACCTAAAACAAAATTATCTGCCAAGTTACAGACATCTCTTTCCCAATCTAAGTCTATGGGAAAAAGTCTTTTTGGGCCAAATGGCTCCACGTGATGGACACAGAAGTTGTAGTACCACCGTTTGGCCACTACGCAAATTTCTGGGGGCTTGGTTCACCATCTTAGATTAGCGTGATAGCATGCTAACATTTGCTAATTAGCACTAAACACAAAGTCCATCTGAGGCTGCATTAGTTTTGCAGGAATTTAGTCATAAACCAAAAAATTGGACAATTTTGACCTGTTAATCGTGCTAGGTGGAAAGTCAGCAGATCACCAACATCAGTAGGATTCATCCTCTGGGGAACATGAATGTCTGAACCAAAATTAATTGCGATCCATTCAATAACAGTGAGATATTTCAGTCGTGACTATCCCAGAGTCATGTTGCTAGTTTGGCTAAACAACACAAATCAAAAAAGTGAAAGTATGCTCTTTCATCTGTGAGACACACACATATTGGTGCCTGAATTGTCTCCAGTTAATTAATATTTCAAAACAAAGTTGCACACGGAGAAGTGACAGTGTCTGCATGTACTGTATACGGCTCCTGGAGGGATGTATTAATCTGCTGCGAGGCGGTGAGTGGAAATGTAACATGCCTGGGTCGATTTGGAAGAACACAGTAGCCTCGTACAGATAACTGCGTCTGTCTGAGGCTGGCAATGTCACAGACACTCGGGGGTTTCTGTCACCTCGGATTTTCCACAGACTGCCATTCTGCACGCATGTACTTGTGAGTAATGGAGTGATTAACATTTAAGGGGTTGATTAAAATTTTTCAAAAGATGATGATCCAAATGACTATAAGTCGGGAATGGGAGGCGGAACAGGAAGCAGATGTCAGGTCTTGCAAACATTAACAACTCTCTCTCTTTATCTGTCTATCCAGGCAAGTCTCCAGTAAGAATAAAGGTTTTACTCCCAATTTCTCACATTTTTTGTAGCACTACAAACTGTGCAAACATGTCAATGAACATGAGCAAGTACCTGCAAATCAACATGCTTTTAGGAATCTGACTCCGCACTTATAATATTAATATGAAAATTTAATTTCTGTGAGTTGTTGTTGTCAGAGTGCATTAGTATGCAAGCCACTGAGTGCTAAATGATTTTATATAAGGAATATTCCCATCGCTGGATTTCTTTATCTGCTAGTGTCGGAGGGTTTTATCCCTGCTGAGGAGAGCAACAGGATGCCGAATGAATGCAATATGCAAGAGGTCCAGTATGGTGATATTATCTGTCAGTTATCATTCCTTTTACTCTGGAAACTTGTCGACTGAGAAAATCAACTGTTCAGCGGCTCGAGTGGACTCCAAATATGCCACATAAAACTTAAAACATCACTTGTCTGATTAAATCTCTCAATTGCAGTAACAAATATTAAAATTTCTGTGGCGTGAATAGATTAGATAAAGCATGGAATTATCACTAGACAGCAACGAGCGCTGCCGACTGTTGCTGGCTATCAATACTTCTTTCTGTTTTGTTAGTGTTTAGTCAGTGTGCTCTGCTCCAACTAGAATAAAATGCTCCAGGGATGAAGTATTTTATCGGCCAACCAGGAAATTAAAAAAACCCTACGTTCCCTCGACAAAAAGCCGATGGGATTTTTACAATGGATTTTGGATTATTGCAGAAAATATAGTATACACAGTATACTCGGCTGTAAAGGTGAACGAGTCGGCGTGATGACGTTTCATAGACTCATTTAGTCACCTGTTACCAACCGCCTTTTTTAAGACACATAAAATAGTGGGGTATTATGGATGTATTTTATATCGTAGAACAAAACATGATAAATCTCTTAAGCTTGTGTGAACCACAGACCTTATTTCAGGATTCTAACTAAAACCCAATTGACTTCCAGACGAGGGTACCTGAAGTGCTAAAATGCTAACTCATTTCTGGGTTTTAGGACTCATTCCTGTAGCACTCTGTTACCACCTTGAGGTATTTCTATCACCGACGGGCACTGCCGCCGATTCATGCTGAATCGGCCGAAAAACCTAGAGCCGAGAGAGTCAAGGCCTTTAGATATTTGTGTGAAATTATCACAATTAGCATATGAATTCTTGAGTTATGGCCAAAACCGTGTATTGTGAGATCACAGTGACTTTTGACCACCAAATTGTAATCAGTTCATCCTTGAGGCCAGTGTTCTTTTCGCCAAATTTGAAGAAATTCACTCCAGGCGCGCCTGAGACATCGCGTTCACGAGAATGGGACGGACGGATGGACAACCTGAAAACATAATGCCTCCAGTCACGGCTGTTGCCGGCACGGAGGCATAAAAATACCTAAATTAATGTTTCATGGGGAAGTTGCCATTACTGCAAATCAAATATGCTCCCTGAATGCATGCAGAGAAATTTACATAGATGTACCTCTGCTTTCAACAATATAGTAGACAATTTGACACACAGATGCTGTGAAAGGTTTCATAGTGTTGCTTTCACATGTGGATTTATATTCTGAGCTGACAACAGTATGGATTTTTTGGCCCCTCTCCCATCAAATTTATGCTCGGCTCCGACTAAGATCTAACACATCTCCCAACTCAGGAAGAAAACTCGCAGACATCCTTGACACACTACTCAGTCCCTGCTGTTTTGGATTGACGACGGCGCACTGTTGACAGAGAGAGCAAACTAATACTTGCCAGTCAACCAGGCTGGATAGCAGGAGACAAGTGATTGCACAGTTGATGGGGGTAATTCTGCACAGATAGGGGGTGGAAGGAGAGGTGGGTTACGATGAATAACAGAATACAAATGCTGTGTGATTGATAAATACTGTGTGACAGCACTCTGTCTTCCCTGTGAGTCAGCGGAAAAGGAGGCTAATCTAAATCAATGAATGACAAGTAGTGAAACTTTACAGAGGAAGCGATATACAGAGGAACATCTCTGCAAAATACCTTTAAAGATACACAGCAGGACATTTTTTCATATCGTAGGATCTTTAAACAGTTCGGTAGGATAATCCTCCAATTAAAGGAACAGTTTGACATCTTGTGATTATACTTATTCGCTTTCTTGTCGAGAGATAAGGCCTTTACAAACCAGCTGCATTTTTTTCCTGCAATTAATTTGCACATCAATATACTTTTTCAAACCGTTGTTTTTGTCATGAGTACTTTCACACAGAATGTGAATATTAGACATCAGTTTTGATATGGGAACATACACTTAGACTGAAAACAAATCCTGGATGTTTAAACACAGAGAGCAGAAGACAGAAAAGGAGAAAAAGACTGAGTGGATTTCAATAAACAAACATTGTAATGTTGTCTGGGAATTGATAAGTGAGAAAATGTCATTTGGCCCAGGTGGATTCCTATCTGCTTGGCTTATGACATTTGGAAGGCATTTGAGCTCCCGTGTGGGAAACCCATTTTCAAATCTGATTTCTTAAAGGAAATACAGAAACCATAAATAACTTTCCAGTGGCTCAGTGGCAGTTTGTGGATATACTCCTTCCTCTCTAATCTCAGCTCGTGCTATTTTACCACTCCTCTTTCTCCTAATGTTCCCGTCTCTCTGACTCGCACTGAACACAGGCCATCTACACCGTATCTTACAGAGTGAATTCATGGTGCCAAATAAATAGTATCCCCACACTGATGGCGCCACAGCAGATGCACTCTTCGTCTCAAGTCTTCTCAAAGCATCAATCTAATCTTCTGTCAACAGCGAGCAGCTCAGATTATCCAACTGACATCTAAAAAGACCAGCTTCAAATCATCCGAGGCAGAGAGGGAGAGTTATACCAGTAGAAAGAGGAGGAAAATATACTGTATATAGCCATGACCTAATATAAAGCTGGCTCTGATGTCTTAACTCTTATTTAAAACATACTCTTTGGCTTTAAGATAGCTGCAAGACCAGGTCGCCTATAGAGTACATATGGAGAGGGAGAGATGCTGCACTAAAATCCTGTTTTCACCCTGGAGAATACAGTGATTCCCAGAGAAGAGGAGGGGAGAGAGAGGAGGAGGAAAAGAAGGGAGATAAGAGATAAGGCACATCTCTGACTCGTCCAATAGATCGGCTCAGGTTGCCTATTGCAGCAGCAATTGTGTGTTGGAGAGATGGCTGTGGTCTCACTTATTGTTTTGCAAGATGAGTCAGTATTTGTGGCACAAGGAGGACATCTAGTGGTAAACCTTTAACCAGCAGCACACCGCTATCGCCCTGGACTAAATACTGTAACTCAGGCCTATTCAATTGGTGACCAGTGGGCCGAATCTGGCCCTTTGATCATAAATATGAAAACAGTATAAATAATAATAATAACTCTTTTCAATAAGAGTTTATTCCCGTACATCAATGTCCACTCACGCTATTGTTGACACTGTTACGGACTGTTAAAAGCAATATGGTTGTGTTTTTATTTAAATAACCTGCTAACATAACACCAAGTTTATGGGTGTTAACATTGTTTGATTATTAGAAGATCATCATTTTATTAGTAGGCTAATTAGCCCATTCATTACATTTGTATAAATTATTTTGTTAAAATGTTTTAACACAGGCTGTTAAAACAGAGGAAATTTAGAAGAGGAAAACCGATTAAAAAAGATGTTGAATACAACATTGTGTTTAGTGAACAACCTACTAAGATTAAAAGTGTACTGTTTTCAAGTGACAGATCAGACATAGGAAATGTAAATGTCCGTCGACTCCTTGGCACTTCACTGTTTTTCAAATCTGGCCCTTCTAAAAAAGTAAATGAATATGCCATCTTTAAGTATTTATATCTATGTTTCAGTGTTTCTGCCTGGCCTAACTTTACAGTATTGTGAACTGATGAATTGCCAATGATCAACTGTACTCTCATCTTGCATTGTCCCTCTCATATGTTTTGATACAAGTTGCATTTGCAAAGGAAAATGGATGTCATCTGGATTTAATAGTATACTGTTTTTTTATGTTGTGCCATTACTGAGCCGATGCTCCCTAAATCCTAAAAAAAAATCCTGAATACCTAATAATGTAAAAATGTATTTAACCACCTAGATAAGACAAGTTTGTACCTGGATGTGCTGATGTCAGAGGCCTGATCGTGTCTTACTCTTATTAAATTGTACAAGATGCAATTCACCCTAAACGGATGAGTAAAAAAAATACAATTAGCTGAATAAATGTATTATGCACGCTGAACCAATTACTGCTTTATCAGTTACAAGCGGTCTGTCCTTAGTTTCAAAACTGTGATGGAAAATGACTCGTGAGCCAAAGTGCAATCAGATAAAATAATTTTACAAGATGAAATTAAAGTCTTAAAACTCCCAATAATACATGAAAAAGTGATGACACCAAACAGGAGGCTCA
>CAKALG010000024.1:0-26476 GCA_916700815.1 Helicolenus hilgendorfi | reverse complement strand
CTCTTTATCATGCATGGCACACCGCTGGACTACTGCAGGCACAGAACACTTCATCACCACGGCAGCCTGCGGAGAGAAGCAGAGACAGACTGGCAGATGGGCTTAGGGTTCAAGAAGACCCCTATTAGGACGGGATATCCCACATAGGCTGACGGGCTCAGCTCAGCACTTTCTGCCCCACTTTCAAATATAAGTTGTTGGGGGTACAATAGGACGTCCTCATGTTTTAAGATTATTGGCAAATTGCTTGGTGATAAGGTTACGGATCAACTTCATTTTAATTCACTCAAACCAGCAGGCGTTTCCCCTCCTTAAATTCCAGCCTGAGGGGATCTGCGGCTAACAGCCTCGCGGAGTGGTTTCAGCACAGGATTCTGTCAGAGGACATCTCCGCTGAGAAAAAATGTTGAATTGAGACAGAGGGGAGTGGAGGAGGGAGACTGTTTCCTGGTGTCAGCTCTAACTGGGCTTGGGAGTATTGGAGCTCCTCTCAGGTACACTGATATCATCCCTGACTGCCTGCTGCGGAGAGAAACAGTTGCACCGAGGTGTCAGCTTTAAGTGGGTAGGGGAGTTTTGTCACCGATCAGCTATCAACATTTCACAGTGTCTCCTCACTGAGGTGTTCTCTGAGCCCCGCTGGATGTGGCTCTCCATTCCTCCCCCCCTTTCTATTTTTATTTCTCCTCCTTTAATCTTTGTCTACACACCTCTCTCTCTCCCTCTCTTTTAGCTCCTTCCTTTTTCCTCCCCTGTCCTCTCCTCACCTTTTCTCAGGAGAGTGAATAATCTCTTTCGGCATCATGGATAATGGCCGCTCTCGACAACAGAGCTGTCTCTCCAATTCATCAGGTCTGACCTTCAGGGTGCATCTTGATGATGAGTGTCGAAGGTAATGACACCGCTCCACTCCATGAGAAAAATACCCATAGTGGCGAAAAACTATAATCAAATCAAGTTTGCATCAGATGCGATTGCTTGATCTGATATGATTGTTACTGCGATGACACAGACAAAGTGTTGACTTTCTTTATTGGGAGTGTATTCTTGGGCCTCTCATTTAATTTACACGGTATAATTTTCACTGCGTCTGTGGCTAGTCCTTGAGAGCACTTTGATATTCAACAAAGCTCGGCAAAATTCATTTGTCTATGTTTTCAAAAATTTATATTAAAGGGTTACAGTGTCCCTGCAGGCATTATGGGGACTGGAGAAAAAAAAAAAGAAGAGTGGTGGCCGTGTAGCAGTGCATGCTAATCTCCATAGAGACTTCTCTATTGTCTGCATATACGTCTGTTCTGCACCCTGCCAAGCCGCCTGAGCAGAGTCGCTGCCTCATAAAGGACATTCTCTATCCGCTCCTGGTTCTGGGCTGCCGTTCAACCGTAGGCAGGCTGCTTCCTGCGTGTGTGGGTAGAACAACTCTATATCATCTGTTGGTTTGAATAGGCGGCTCTTTGTGGAAGCGGCTTAGTGTGTGTTTGTCACAGACCCGGCCGACACATGTTTGACAGTGATCAAATATTTGTGGTGTGTGTGGAACCTCCTACTCGAAGCAGTGAAGGGCAGCTCCGCCGAATCAATACGTATTGGTTTCAAGGGATGAAAATGATGATGAATGGGTGAGGGGATTGATGAGCACTATTTTTGTCAGGGGATGCGCGCACAGGTACAGTAGCGCATTTGGCTTTTAGCATTTTCAATCCTGCAGCAGGAGCACAAATTGCAGAGCCAGGTGCATAAGTAGCCAGGGCTGACAGTATTTAACATGATAGTTTGTCACTGTGTTAGTGCACATGTCCGTCTCTGGCAGTGAAGAATAATTTCTTCCCCCTAGAATGATCGCTGGTGGCACCGACAGTCTTCTATCTCTGAGCTAATGAAACCATCCTGACACATCATTCTCCCAACACTAACTTTTATCTCCTGTCCTCCTGCAGACTGCAGTAAAATGACCATTATTCTTTCCATGAGCGTCTCTGTGTGTGTGTATGTGTGTGTGTGTTTGTGTGTGTTTATGCCTGTTGCCTATGTATGCGTGAACAGCCCTCATCTATTCATCAAGATGTCACCTGTAATGGCTGCTAAATTAACCATGTGTTTCAGGGAGCAAAGCTGGCTTGATAAATCTCTCTGTGGCAGGAGGCGTGTGTGGTCCACTCCCACCCACCTTTACCGTGACCTTTCCCAGGTGGGAGTGTGTGTGTGTGGGGGGGGATCCTCCGCTAACTGGGGCTCCCAAACAACATCGCCATAGAAAAGATCATAAAGCATAAACGGATGGTCGGCTGTTCAACTGCAGCGGCAGAACGTCCTGGTTCTGTTGCAGAAGTAAGACGACCTAATTCAAAATCACACTGCTAGCAAATGACTAAAAATGAAGTCCTACAACCTGACAATGTATAGTTTATTTAATGTCTTTTTTTAACGACCACTATTTCCCACAAACCCAAGGCTGTTGCTAGAAAACATCACCAGATTGACAGACTGAGGACAGTTGATGGCAGTGGTGGAAAGTAACTAGGTACATTTACTCAAGTTCTGTACTTAAAGACGACTTATTGTGCTTCTTCCCTGTCCTTTAGTGTGTTATATTGTTTTTTTGTGCAAGTAAAAGGTCTGCAAAATTACAAAGTCTGAAGTCCACGCCAAAGAGAGTTCCTCTCCCCCACAGAAACACTGCTCCTGAACTGCCTGAAACACCTTGCTTGAAGTCCCGCCTTTTCTTCTGTAACGGGATGATGTCATCAAGTAACACATTTGCATAACACCTGCCAAGCGGCTTGTTTGGCACACCTTCAAACAAAAGCGGAGCTGGAGCGGTGTCCGAAGTGTTTGGTTCGGTTGACCGATCACAACAGAATTGGCCAGCTGACCAATCAGAGCAGACTGGGAAACCCTAAATACAAGTATGCGCCTGAAAATAAACATAAAAGATCCTCTTTAAGTACAATTTTGACATACTAGTACTCCACTTAGTATTTCCATTTTCTGATACTTTATACTTCTACTCCACTACAATTCAGAGGGATATTGTGGTTTTTATTTTTTTTATTTTTACCACTACATTTATTTGATACCTTTAGTTACTTTGCAAATTCAAATTATTGATACAAAGTATAGTCAACAAATCAATTATGATGTATTATCATGGATAAAAAATAAGCCTTTATTGATCCTTTGGTGGAATTCACAAGCTACCCAGCAGTATATAAAGTAATTAAAATGAGCTCCACCTTTACCAGCTGCAACATTAAAGTGAACACATTATTGCATCAATAATTAGAATTCAATGATGTCATATATATTATTCAGAAATGGGCCATTCTGCATAGTAAAAAGTACTTCTACTTTTTATACTTTAAGTATAATTTGATGCTAATATAATTTTGTGACAAAGTATTTCTATAGTGTAGTATTGTTACTTTATCTGAGTACTTCTTCCACCACTAGTTGATGGCTGGGGGGGCATAGATGCGGGGATTATAGCTAAAACGTTGGAAAAATTACATTAAAATTGCTTTAATCATTTTTTTTTTTTAACAACAATAGATCACACGGCTGTTTAATGTGAAAAAGGTCCCTCTACAGTTTTTCTCAGCTCTATGGAACCTTTCAGCATCGTTCAGCCCATTGTTTTGGTTTCAAGGCCGTCATGACTTTAGAGTCTCCCTCCACTCAAAAACGTTTTTTGTCTATTGTTACTTTACTTGGATGTTTGAGCTTCACTGGCAGAATGATGTATGTGCAGAGTTTGGCACTTTAAGAGGGAACATTTCTCTGTCCTCACCTTAAGATGTGTATGAATGAGTATTATTTTGTAACATCACAAGTTTTGAAGCCAATATGTAATTTACACAGGTAAGATGCAGGAACTTCAAGCTTTCAGTGCCCATACTGTACACCGAGAGAGGTCTTTTGATTGAAGGAGACATCTTATGTCCAGCAGTTAAACTTTCGAAATGAAAAATATTTGCACATTATGGATTACTTAGCGAGGGAAAATGAGTAGATGTAGTTCTTAGAATTTTTAACTAATCAATTTTTTTTTTGTGGAAAAACCAGATCAGACAAAATATTATTCCAAAAGTATTTTTATGTCATAAAAACATGTTTGTGAGGGAACATTAAATGTTTTTGTTCAGTATCTCCACCAAAGAGGAGAGCTCAAAAGAGAGTGAATATTGGATTTAGATTTGTTTGTGATTCTAATAATGTAGCTAGCTGTGTCTGCTGGATGTGTAAATAATGTACCAACTGTACATTATGTAACAACTTTATAAGTTTACTACGATATGTCAATTTTGTGTTTACAGTGTAAAAAATTATTTAAGACAACGTGGGCGGATATCATGGGTAAGGAAAAAATCTGTTTAGATTATGTGCTGCAACAAATATATACAGGTATATATTTATATATGAATCCCCAAAAAGCTTTGAATATTTCTCATCAAAGCCCAAAAAATGGTATTCGGGACAGCCCTAGTTTATATCTGCATAGGGAGCGGTCCTCTTCACAGAGCCGGCCACCTTCTTTCTACAGTAGTCCAGAACGGACAAACCAAAATTGCTCTAGATAGGGCCGTTCACGTTTTCATAGTTTTGCGTCAGCCGGCGTAGTTCTGCTACACGCTTCGCACATGGGAGAAATTTCAGTTGGTTGCAATCTGCAACTTCACCACTAGATGCCGCCAAATCCCACACAATGCAAACAACAAATTGATTGCTAACAAATAAATCATTGCTAACTTCTAACTTTGTCCATATTCTATAAGCAAATGCTGTGCAGGAAATTTGAAAACATGGCTTACTAAGAGGAAACTCTTACCCTCCACCTAATGTGCCCACTCTACTCTTGATGTACTTCAGGTTTAATTTTATGGATTAAATGGTGGATGGCAAGTCTCCAAATATGAAAATAGATACTCATTTAATATCTATAACAATAGATAGTCATTTATCTTTGGATAGGATAATAAACGACAGACAAGCAGATGTAGGAATACTTAATGAGAGATTGTATTAAGTTACAGAAGCTAATAAAACCGCGGCTACAGCCTGGAGACAGCGGTCTCTATTCTGGTTTTCAAGCTGTTTTTGTCTATTTATATGTGAAATATGAGTGATATAGGTCTGGCATGTGGCGAGCATCTTTGCAGTAAAATATAGCAGAAAAAAAATAAAAATAAAAATAAAAATGCTGTAATGACACTGAAGAGTTAAAAAAAAAACAGATCAAGGTGTTGCACTGTAATGATTTTTGGCGCTGCTTCAGAAAAAAAAAGGCGAGGATTAAAGTAAAAGGAAAATAAAACGACTGTGCCTGTAACCGAGAGGAAAAACACAACAAAAGGAGCAGTATCCTGGGGTGCAGATTGATTCCTATCAGCTGGTACATAGACAGTGACCTGCGGGGGAGAGCTTATCTTGGCTCATGCTCTATCTCCCCTACATTTTGATCCCACTGCTGCAGGGTGTGGACTGGCTGGGAGGAACAGGGGAAGAGTTGGCTGGATGAATGGATGGATGGATAGATGAATGGGTAGTTGTTGTGAATAGATGGAGGGAGGAAGAGGGAGATGGATGAAAGAAGTGGAGTGAGGTTGAAGGAAAAGGAAATAGGGTAGGAGAGGAGAGACGAAGCGATGGCGTCTGGAGAAAAGTCTGATAGATAGGGGACGGAGTGGGGGAACATCAGCAGAGGAGGAAGAGCCTCCCTCTGCAGAGTTATCAGGGCATGATCAGCAGATGGGAGGGCAGGGAGAAGGGAACCAAGAGGGACAGCTGGAGAGATGGAGGAGATAAAGCAGAGATAGCAGAGAGGGGGAGAGATGCAGAACAAAAGCGTGGACACTGGCCAGCATGTAAAAAAAAAAAGAAGAAGATGAAAGATGAAAACGACGGAGCAGAGAGAAACGAAAGGGGGTAGAAGAGCGGATGCTGACAGAGGAGAGGATGATAAAGTGTTCACGTAAAGGGGCTAATGTGTTCACTGCAGGGTGGCGGGACAGGCAGTCACGTATACGCACATGACCAGTGAAATGGACAGAGGATGAGGGGATGGAGAAGGAGATCAAATTGGTGCGGATATGCTGAACTCAACATGTTTTAGTCTAAAAGGGAACATTTTGAGCTTACAGGTTGGACTGAGGCCGTATCGATTCTTGAGAGTATTCCCCGTAGATAGACACATTATCATGGTAGTTTTTCTCTGCTTCCTTATTCCTTGACTGGAATTTTCCGGATTTTCCTTTATATTAATTAGCACAAGTGAGATCAGTGCTGATTCACTGAATCTGACCTTCCCTCCCAGCTCATTACTCCTTCACAAGTAGATCCAGTTCACCGTCAATTAACTAACTTTTAATGAGGAAAAGGGCCGTTGAGCAAGACCTACAACTGTTCCGGTTGGTAATGTAACACACCACTACCTTTACTGCTTTTAATGACAGCCTGCAAGTCTATCATCACACAAGAATACTGTTTCAAGGAGCAGGTAATAATAGCTGGGAAAGGCAGCAGTCTTGGCACGAGCACGACGATCCTGCGTTAAAATCCGCCGACCGCTTTTGACCTTTCGGTGTGGAGTATATGTATTCTTTCCGTGCCGCCTGTGTGGGTTTTCTCCAGGTGCTGCAACACCTCTAAAGTAGGTGTGAAACTGGGAACGCACTCACACTACACATTTTAATCGGCCTTTCTGCAAGGCCATAACCTGCAACTTTTACGCTCACACTGTACAGATCTACTGACTGGCCATGACGCTCACACGGAACATAAGCACAAAGCCCCTAGTCGGTTTTGTCCATTGACAATTCCAGTAAAGTTTATTCAAACAACCGTGTCCAAAACAATACATCAGACATCAGGCATCCCTCGTAGACGGCAACAGCGTAAACAGAGGAAATTGAAACATGTATCCAAACTTCTACTTTAAACAAACCGGTTTAAATTAATAACGTTACGCCGAAAAGTTGCTGTATATGGTTCGTTACACCAAAAAGAAATCCAAAAACGCTGATCTCCGATTTGTTCCCCTGCCATGTCCTTAAAAAGATATAATAGAGGGACTTTATCGCCCCATGCTAAAGACCAGACCAGCATCGCGCCATTGCCGAGGCTGCGATCCCTTTTGGGGGAAAGAAACTCGCTGTCACAGAAGAGAAAATGGAAAATGGTGAAAAGCTTTTGTGTAGCAGGTTAACTGAGGCGTTCACATTTGATTTGAAGCTCATGCGATACGTGAATATTCACTGTCAGTGTGGTAAATCGCAAAAAGATGCTGCTATCATGGCCAGCTGACGTCAGCTTGAGTGGGAGGCTCCTGCAGTAATACAGTTATACATTAACGTTATAGCAGCATCAGACTGTCGTCTCCAACTAAATCTCAGCCTATAGATCAAACAGTTGGCTATTAACACATTGGTTATTCACAGACAACACTTAGCCTAACGGGATTCAATCAAATATGTATAGATGTCTGGATAAGCAATATCTGGCCACTGTGTTGGACGGGGGAATACTGGAAGGACGTGGCGGCGATCAACCTTAATTTTTTAAGGAATCGTGAACACTCAGACAATGTCACAATATAATTATTAGACGCGTATAAAACAAATGTTGGTTTAACAAGAGATGAATGCATACAAACTGTTCAAAATTACAATCCAAACACATCAAACTGCATTGACATCAATGGGATCTTTGGTTTTCTATCCCCAAAAAAGGGGAGTGGCCTTTACGTTTTGAGATGTATCCATTTGTGCCGGTCTGATGTATGTTGACAAAAAGAGAAAAAAGTAGCGTTTCATTTGTGAAATTCTACTGTGAACAGAAAGTAAGAAGAAGAAAAGAAATCATTATTTTTCCATGTTCCATATTTTTCTTTGAAAATAATATGGAACTGTTCTGCAGCAAAGTTCAGTTTTAGATCACAGCAAAGTCTATTAAACAGTTGATAACTGATCTTTTGACAGCAGCAGCGTGGGAAATCGGACCTTGGTACTGTTCAAACTGCAAGACAGCCGACCAAAGTTTCTGACCTGCCAGAAATCCAACCAGTCAGAGAGCTAGGGTGTTGATCGTTCAGGCAATTAATGTGGTGTTATGACCAAGGCCGCATAAAAGAACAATGGGCCCCGGGGCTACAACATTTTCAAGGCCCTACCCCAACTCCCCCAAGCACCATCACGACTCAGCTACTGCCCCGTCCAACCTGCACAAACATCTGCCACGCTTCATTTGCATACAATAATGCATCAATAATCACAAGACTGCAGTTACATTTTATGACTGTTGCCGCACCAAATACAAGTCACATAATCATTATAAGACCATAGTGAAACAGACATATGATCCAGAAATTGCGTCACCAAAAGGCACAGGCTAGCTCGCTGTAGGCCATTATCCATCTCTCTCACACATAATGCACGCATATGCGCACACACACACACAGAGGGAGAATCTCTTACCCGTGTCAAGGAGAGGAGAACCTCCTCCTCTTTACGAGCGTCAGTTACCTCTCACCCTTCACTCAGTCAGTCAGTCAGTCAGTCAGTCAGTAATAGAAACAGATCTCACAGATACACAGCTGCTAGAAAAAGTTGTTTTTCTCTCTTTGCAGGTTGTGTTGGAGTAAAAAGTAAAACCCCCCACTGCCAATACATCTTTATGTGTGAATCATCCCTGTGCACCCAGTAGCGTAGAGCCCTCTGTCCTGTTTCTGTTCAGTCAGGAGTACCCAACCCGTTCTCATTCCCAGGGCATCAAATACATTGTCACAGCCGTGGGCGTGTGGTATCGCCGCAGAAGGCACCCTTTAGCATCAGTATGAGAAACAACGGACTTTCCATTACCTAGGCCTATAATGTAAACCCATCCACGGCAACAGTAAACGCTCAGAGAAAGTGCGCCGGGAGTCTGGAGGCGTAGTTTCAAGAGCGAAAAGACACGGAAAGGGCAAGTGGGAGGGGAGGTGAATGGGATCCACCAAACACAAGGCTTTCATCCAGGAGACCGCTGTTCATGTCCCATGTGTTAAGTTTCACTTTCACGTTACAATCAGCTGTTTTTTCGCGTCCTGCGTTCAAAAGAGTCAGGTTCATTGTTACTTAACAAACTTAGTGGTTTTAAGCCCAACCATGTAGTTCTTTCCTAAACCTAACTAAGTGGTTTTACTGTGACGTCTAGGGGTGTGACAAAGCGGCAGTATGAGATGAGTGGGAATGAGAACATGTTCGGAGTACCACACAGTGTAGTAAGTATATTTTTTTTTCTCCATGTGAATTTTATTTTATTTTCCCCCCGAGCCTCGGCTCTTTTACGTCGTCGGGCCCAGGGTTTGAGCTCGGTAAGCCTGTGCATTTTTTTTTACATCCAATGGCATGGATAGGAAAGATTAAGAAAGGATGATGGTTATGGCAAATGCATCATGGTTAAATTATGGATAGGGTTAGACAAGTAAAAGACTTAAGTCTACAGAGAGATCATGGTTACGATTTAAAAAAAAAAGGGCAAACATTAATTGCTGGTCAGTCATGAGATGCACATTCTGGTCTCCCACATGAAGGTCTGACCATCCACAATTACAACCTCTACACCCTGACTGTACGCCTTGCTACATAAAGAGCACACTGCTTCCTGCATCGATACTGAATGTTGGCATTGGTTTTAAATCGTGAGATGCAGAATTGTCCAATATGGTCCTAACCCCTATAGGGATACTGGGCTGGACTGTGAGTGTGAATGGCTGTCTATCTATCAGCCCTGTGATAAACTGGTAATTTGACAAGCAGTATTAGTGACAGTTATACTATTACAGTATGCCTATAGAAGTAGTAGCAGCTGTAGTGGTAGTAATAGCAGTAACATCCTTGCGGTTGTGGGTGTTGATCAGATGTTGAAGGTGTTCCCCATGTGTATATCACAACACTTTGTCTTTTACCACTTGCTTTCCATCTGTTTTGCTATTCAAATTGAATAGACAGAGTTTGTGCAAAGGCATTTGTACAAAATATTCTTTTACAAGTCATCTAGAAACAATTTTAAGAAACAAGTTTTATGGCAATTTTCATACAGATTTCCCACTGGACAGGAACGAGTGCGTATAAAGCGTTTTTCTTCATTCCTGGATTGTATACAATTGCTCATAAAAAATTAAATTGTTTCTTGAATTGATGCATAATAAAGATGGTGTTTATAAGAAAGTAGAGTCAGATTGTTTTTGGAGTTATGCTGCTAAACCTTGACATTGATAACAAAGTAACACTTCGCCTACCTGGTTAGTAAAAAGTAGGGGTAAAAGAGAAGAGTCGCCCACCTTGATATTTCATACTTGAGCTCAATTGCTTCTACTGTCATCAGTGGAGACTGGATGTACTGTTGGAGAACATTTTGATTGGTTGGCCAGTTTTCTTGGCTGGTATTTTGCTCAAAATCCATTACCCATTTGGTGGAGGCAGACAAGTAGAACAAGGACAGGAGGAAGGCTTGAGTGAGTCAGACACCCAAGGCTTTTGCCATAACTAGTTACAACAGGCTGTGTCGTTTGAGGCAAGACACATAATCTGAAAGAAAAGTGAACATTTAATTTAATGGACATCCAAGAGTCAGTATGAATGCTAACATTTTTAGCATGTCAATCCCAGTGAGATGCAAACCCCTGCTTCTCACTGAATTACACAAAGGCAAAAAGCTATGCATTTTTCAACTGCAAGTTGACCCCCGGCTTTGAGGAGAGCCTCTTAATGGTTTGTTGATTTGCTGTTGGTTTTCTTGCCAGACCAAACTGAAGAGCATCTTAGAGCATTTTTGAAAGATTGCTGCAAATAACCAGTGAAATCTAAACTTTGCAGGCGATAAATGCCTTTCACACAACAGAACAAATTGTTCATTAAAGGTGCTCTATACCAGTGGTTCTCAACCTGGGGGTCAGGACTCCCAAGGTGGATGTGAGATAATTTCCAGGGGTTGCCAGATGGTTGCGGAGAAAAAAAATATAATAGCAAAATATGCAAAATATGTTAGCATGTCAATTTTAGACTGGGGAATGGGTTTTAAATTACATCGCCTGTAGCAGTGATAATTTACCTCAGAATAGATTTTTTTGAGTGCGGTTGTGAGAGTTGAAGTGTGCGTGCACAAGAGTTTCTGACGACGGGTCAGGGAGAGAGAAAAAGTCACGGAAACGCACCAAAAATCCACAATGCCTGGGAAACATTGGACAACGCCCCGGAGCTAAACTAACTAAACTAAACTGTCATCACAGTTGTCGTGAATACCAACCTGATTATTCTGGGGTGTCACGACCTGAAAAGGTTGAGAATCACTGTTCTACACGATATTCAGAGCATTAATATATCAATAAACAGCTATTTGCTATGTAAAGATATAGAGGAGAAATGTCTACCTGAACAGAGAATGAAGTCTCTGTCCCTCTGCGTGTTGTAATCCAAGCTTCTCCGTGCTTTGTTGAGCCGGCTGCGCGTGCTTTTAGTTTATGTTCGTGCATGTTAGCATGCCCTACGGCGGCCGCTCTGCACTGTTCTTATACAACGGTTACAGCTGGTGACGCGACTGATGGCGCTGTTGCGGAAGCGTTGTACCCACCCTCCAGTTCCCCCCATGTTAACATTGTAAGCTCTGTCAGAAGTGTTGCCGTTGTTTTCACGTTTAGCAGTGTAAGCACTGTTAGCATCGTTAGCTGGGAGCCGCACGCTCAGCCATCGCCATGTTGAGAGCCGTGCGGAGGCAATATAAATGCTCCCAATCTTGCATTTAGCACCTTTAAAGGCTTGTGAGTAATCTTTTGTTAAGATGAGTCAAGACATTTGTTGTAGAGAACAGCGTTGGTGTAGAGAAAACATCAATGTGCACATGTGATGCAAACCACAAGGAACATCTGGTGGTGGTACAAGATTAAGTCTTTTCTCAACCTCATTGTATGAAACCCACTTTGAGAGAATTAAATGCTTCTGAGAGATGTATCCGAGGCAATTCATTCTATTGGCAAAATAGCGAAAAATGTGTAAATGATCCAAGTTATTCCCATGCAGAGCAGATGGCAATTTAGGTTAATTTTTAATAGACTGCCATATATCTGTGCTCATCCAGTTTCTAGGTGAAATACTTTGGAGTATGATAGTGAGTCTGGGTTCTGTTCTACAGCCGTTACACAGGTAGGCATTTGTTTTCTGTGCCCATATGAAGGAGAGATGGAGAACATATTCCTGCTTGTTTGAAGGGTTGTGAAGGACAAAAATCATCAGCATGCAAAAAGTGTTAAATATATGTGCCGAGATTTTGTTTTCTGCCTTCATTACACCCTTAACCTTGACCTTAACTCTTCATATCTCTTTCGACAATTTCCAAACTTTTGAAGCTTTGACCTTTGTAAATATTCATAAATAAAATAAACTATTTGAACGGCATGTTTTGAGCGTTGTGGGGGAGTCTGGGTAGAAGTAAGTTTTGGGGGCAGTGTGCTGCGAGGCAAGGTTGTTATGTGCTACTTGTTAAACTTTCTGCCTCGACTAAAATCGCGTGCCTCTGTGCGAACACTGTTTGCCTTGAGTTTCAGTGCTGCCGTATTATCTCTGCATGTTGGAGGGTTGAGGTCACAGCTGAAGGCTAAGCTCTGCTATTCCATGTGAAGAGGCTGCTTGTTGTGGACCCCAGCTTGCTGCTCTAATGAACTCTTTCACCTGCTCCAGCCTTCGCTCTGTTGTCTGGAGCTGAGGGCCAAACTACAGCATGATGTGGTATAAAGCTGCATTAAGTGAGTAATCAGCCACAGCAGAAGCAGAGCTGTTTTTCTGTGATGTATTTTTGTCGCATGTTATGACCCACGGAACGGATATGTGCAATGTTTTTTTTTTTTTGATTTGTACAGTAACTGTCAGTAGAAAAACAACAGATTTGCTTGTTCAAACATCTGAAATGACCTATGTTTATGTTTTTCTGTTGCTCTTACGTTCTGCGGTTTTGAGAATAATGACTGTCCTCTCTCTGTAGGTAGCGTGGTGTTGTTTTAAAACTACAAAACCTCTTCAGGAGGAGGTCAGAGTGACATTTTGGAGGTGTTCAAGTAACTCTAACAGAGACTGTGTTTATATCAACAACAGTTTCTTTTAATCATGCAGAGGATGTTTCCCTAACCTTAACGATGGCCATGATCTTTCCCTGCCCATGATCTTTCCCTGCCCTTGACATAGTTTTACTTTCCCAAATGTATGTTAAAAGATGAGGCCAGTGATATTCTATTTTTTTTATTTTCAACAGATCCCAGGGCATGAAAAGACCATCAATGTTTTAGTCTATCATCCTAGTTGTTCCTACTGAAAACGTAAATCTTTAAAGACAGGTTACAAACATATACATCATTTTTAGCAGCAGGGCACTGTTCATGTTACTCAAATAGGAGTAAATTATGCATTTGTTGGGAAATATTTCCAGGTGTGAATTGATGCTCTATGAGTATTTATGGCAGCAGGACGGTGTAGGTGGGAATGACTCAAGATAAACTACTGTACAGTGCCCACGTTCTTTGTAATGAGGGAACATGTCCAACAGTGTAACAATGTGGCTCTTGGCTCATTGTTCTACTGATTGTTCTATGGCCGTGTCAAGAAGATAACACCCAAATTGCAAAACACTCGCAAGAGGATTAAGGTTATGCATTGACGTCAAATGGTTAAGGTTATGCATTGACGTTGAGTGGTTAAGGTTAGGCATTGACGTTGAGTGGTTAAAGTTAGGCACTGACGTTGAGTGGTTAAAGTTAGGTATTGACGTTGAGTGGTTAAAGTTAGACATTGACGTTGGATGGTTAAAGTTAGGCACTGACGTTGAGTGGTTAAAGTTAGGTATTGACGTTGAGTGGTTAAAGTTAGACATTGACGTTGAGTGGTTAAAGTTAGGCATTGACGTTGGGTGGTTAAAGTTAGGCATTGACGTTGAGTGGTTAAAGTTAGGCATTGAGGTTGAGTGGTTAAGGTTAGGCATTGACATTGAGTGGTTAAGGTAAGGCATTGATCTTGAATGATTGAGGTTAGGCATTGATGTTGAATGGTTAAAGATAGGCATTGACCTTAAATGGTTAAGGTTATAGGCATTGACGTTGAATGGTTGAGGTTAGGCATTGGCCTAAAATTATGCGCACTATAATAATAAGATAGGTCATTGTTTTTGCAAGTTTTCCCAATTTGCGGGTTACCTTCTAGACACAACCTTGTTCTATGGCACACATACACTGTTTGTTAGGTGGATCAACTCATCATTGGTTTTGGTCTTTTCATGTAGTGTGTTAATAAATTCAACTTATGTAGCGCTTTTCAGGGACTCAAAGATGCTTACTGTGTGTTGACAGCAAGAGAAATATAGAATATCAACACACTTATTTTTTAAAGAACCGTACAAGTGGTTTTGCATATTTTAGCTCTTTAAGTACACATCAAATACACTTTTTATTAGAGCTAACCATTTGGCAAACTATGCTGTTGTTGTTTTTTTATTCCAGCCATCTATTGTTCTCCATTTATTTCCGTGCGTGATGAGAATCTGTTGGCAGGCTCTTGAAACTTGCTGAAGTTTTGTAATGCATCACATTGAACACAAGTCCTTTTTTTTGTTTGTTTTTTGTCAAAGTTAAGTATCATTATGGGGTAATTCAATGCAGAATTATTTTGTCACTTATGCCATTGAATTTTCGCATACTCGTGATGAGTCATCTGACGATGAGTCTTCCATACAAAAACATTGGTGATGTTATTTTAAGTACAGATGATTGGGTTGGATGATGATGGCTGGATGTACTCCAGGTTTTGTCACCCCTGAACAATGTTTTTTTTGTTTTTTTTTTCAAGCTCCTGCAGTGGGTTTTACATATTTTTGTTTTATGTTTTATGATCAAGTCTGTGCGTGTTCTGTGTTTCTAACTACAACTCAATAAAGTTTGAGGAGTCTGCTTATTGATTACCATCCATGACAGCGTGTGGCTGGAATTGTTTGTTTGGTATTTTCGCCTTGTGAGTCTGTGTGTGTGTGTGTGTGTGTGTGTGTGTGTGTCGTCATGACAAAACGTGGTCCTAGAGACACCTACTGTAGTGGGAACTACCACAGAAGCAGTTTTGAGTACTTTGCCAGGTGTTTACATTAGGGCTGTCAAAGTTAACACTATAATAACGCATTAACGCAAATTACTTTTAACGCCACTAATTTCTTTAACACATTAACGCAACTTAAAATGTTTAGGTTGTAGCGGGCTCAGTTTTAAAGCTAGAGTGAAAGTAGAAAACCTAAGGAATCCATTGGTACAAATCATGTCATACAAAGGAAGGAGGTTAAATAACGCTCCAAACTTACGCTAAATTTTGGCGAGGAAAAACTGGCATTTTCAAAGGGGTCCCTTGACCTCTGACCTCAAGATATGTGCATCAAAATGGGTTCAATGGGTACCCACAAGTCTCCCCTTTACAGGCATGCACACTTTATGATAATCACATGCAGTTTTGGGGCAAGTCATAGTCAAGTCAGCACACTGACACACTGACAGCTGTTGTTGCCTGTTGGGTTTGAGTTTGCCATGTTATGATTTAAGCATATGCTTTATGCTAAATGCAGTACCTGTGAGGGTTTCTGGACAATATTTGTCATTGTTTTGTGTTGTTAATTGATTTCCAATAATAAATATATACATACACTTACTCCCATGTTGTTAAGAGTATTAAATACTTGAAAAATCTCCCTTTAAGTTACATTTTGAACATATAAAATGTGTGTAATTAATTTGCGATTAATCGCTATTAACTATGAACAATCATATGATTAATTGTGATTAAATATTTTAATTGATTGACAGCCCTAGTTTATAGGTCTGTCTGTGGTAAGATTTTGTCACAGTAATAGTGTTACGAATGTGTAAGATACAGTTACAAAAACCTTTACATGTGTGGTTGAGACGAAAAAGAAGGCTGAGTTCAAAGATGGGTGAGGGGAGGTAGGAAGTGGGGAAAGGGCCAATACCCCCCCACACTTTACGCCCATGGTCTGAATTGCCGTCTCAGCTGGTGTGATCCCATCGCAAGATGGTCTCTAGTTTTTATACTGTAATGAAATAAATGGAAACCAGTGGGTTCCTGGAACAAACTGCATCAACAGACTGTATAGCTTGCATCTGAAAATTATCTTGCACTCTGGCTCGGTGTGTCTCAACAGTGAAGGCCATCTTCTCTGTGGCACTCTTCTCAGGCCTCTTGACGTATCACCGATGTTTACCATTGTCTGAAAATGAATGCTGAACTAAATCAAGATTTCCCCGTCAGCCCGCTGCATCTGACAAATCAATGGGAGTCAATAGGTGTCAATGAGGGGCCAAAACTCAATTGAGCCTATCAACTGCCCTGGATGTCTCGCACATATCAAATAGCGCTTGTAGCTCTACATCAACTTTAATGAAGTCTGTCCCTTTCTCTGCTCGCACCTTTTCATCTTGTATTGACGTTTCTTGCCGGCCTTGTGATAACAGCTTATAAGTCACCTTTATGGAGGCAGCAAATAAAGTGGTAACTACAGCTGTTGAAAGGCCGTCAGAGGAAACAGAGCTAGTAAAAATAAGACATATGTAATAGGATTCTCTTTATTCCTTATAGAGGAGAACTACTTTACAGACAACTATTGGGAGAAAATTGAGGCGAGATTGAAATCGTTTTTGATGTCTTTCTTTCCCATCTTTGATGGGGGGAGGTATTTTTTGCTCGGCTCATTGTGAGTACATCGAGTCTGGCTGTTTTCTGATGGTTGGCAAGCGGGGAGCTGGGCTGGAACTGCAGGTGCAGCACAATAGAGAACATCTGCATCTGTGTCTCGCTGGGAGAAAAGCAGGCATTAAAAACGGAAAAAGCCAAAGCAAAATGGAACGGCATCTGTCCTCTGTGTTTAATGCGGGCCGACCCCTCCATTGTGATGTAGATAAGCGTCACCCCGGCAGCACCTCAGGTGATTAACCGAGCAGTGTTTGTGAAGGATTGTATAAACAAACAGGTGTCCTCCACTCCCTCTGCAGCTCATTATAACTCTGCTCATTTTGTTTGGGTTTATTTTATTGCATCTTTATCAACTATACGGTGAGCATTTTGAAGGAACAGCACGCCTGCTTTGTGACTAACGGTGTAATGTATGCGTGTATGTGTGTGTGTGTGTGTGTTTGTGCACCTGTGTGTGAGAGTGCGCATATGTTCTGCACAGAGTCCCAGGCTTATTGGAGCTCTTTCCTGGTCTCTAATGGGGTGTGGAGAGAACAGTTCTACATCTCCTCTCTGTAAAATGTGACTGAGGCAGACAGTGCATGTTGGCTAATGGCAGGTGAGAGATTGAAATGCTTCACAAAAAGGACAAAAGCAGGACACTCCGGCGCGCGCTAATGTCAGCTTTTAACATACACCGAACAAAAGGCGGCCGGCAGGAGAAATGACACGGAAGGCAAGAACACAATGACGTCTAATGTGAACTGGCAGAACAGGTTATTGTTAAGCAAGCGAGAGTTGGGGTGTAACTGGAGCTGTGGCAGATGCATTCTAGTGCGTGTGTGTTGCACATGAACACGTGGCTCGCCTCGGAGCTTTTTGTACGAGATGTGGAGTGGGTGGCTTTGCAGCAGGCTGCAAAAAACCTCTGCATCAGCATCTTCTCTCTAGCGACCAATTAGCTTAGACATTCGAAAAAAAAAAAATACAAAAAATTCAAAATAACTTTTTCTCCATTTGCATCTTTTTCATTTGCTTATCTCTCATTCAACCGGCAGCACTTTCTCTGCCTCCTAGGCTTTCTTCGGCTCCGGTGATGTCACACCTGCAAGATAATTGGATAAACTCAATTCAAAGCTAAAAAAAAAAAAAGCTCATGGATACCAAGACAGTGAAGCACCATTTAACTACTGCAGAAATGGGGGCATTGCTGAATACGTTCAGGAAAAAAGAAACCTGATCCCTCTTGTGAATTGCAGGAATTAAAAAAGCATCATCATTATTTAATGAGTCAATTTATCATGACATTATTGTGAGGTTGCCTTTAAGAGCTCTATAGGATATTGTTTTCTTCTACTTATCTTATGTAACCCACGTATTTCAAGTGTTTTAAGAACAGTGAAAAAATTCAGGCGTTTGTTGAATCTTTATATTGCGTATGTGCATGCGTCTATATATGTAAAAGCGTGCACAAGCATCTACACTAAGTGGGAGTAATCCTCCGACCCTCCCAGCCGTCAAGACTGTGCCATCTCTGTGGATCAATTCCCTCTGAATCCAGATGAATTATTAATGCCCACATTCTGTTTTTTACTGATGGGGAAATCATTTCAAATGGATTTTTTTGAGCTCCCAATGAAATCATCAGTTGTTTAAAGGTGTCAATATTATTCCCAGATATTGCTCCGGTAGAGAGAAGCGCTGATCAGGATTCCTGACACAGTGACATGGTTGCTCTGACCTTGAGTCGGATACTTAACCCGGCACGCATCGATACATATTCATTGATGCCACTCACCCACATGCCAGCAGGCAGCCGTGTTTACACAGTGCTCTGGATTGCGGCGTGTTACATGCGGTAGCAGCGGCATACATTAGAAGCCGCGCATGGTTGTATCTTAAATTGCTGTTGTAAGCAAAACTAGAGCTTAAGGAGGGTTATGCTGCTTCCCCCTTTCAAGTTTCATTACGACTTAATTAAACTTTAAATTTAATTCTGCATCCTTAGAGGCTAAATGTAAGAGGATCCCCCGCGAATGCCCCTATAATTCTGCGGAAAAGTGACTTAAGAGACAAATGATATTGTTAGCTTAATGTCAAGGGTGGTGCCAAGGCTGCTCGGCGGCTGTGATTGACGGCTCTGTTTGTGCGAGACCTCAGCCAGAACAGGATGAATAGAGCACAGTTAGTGTTGCCAGCTGAGATCAATAGGCTACAGTCTCAGGTAAGCACTGTGGCTTCAGCCCTTCGGGCATTTCCTGGAACGATGATAAATGCGAGGCGCTGGTTGGTTTGAAATGTGATATTTTTCATTTGTCACGTTATATCATGTCATATCAGTGATTATACAGGAAAAGAAATGAGGAACGGAGGCTACCGTGAGACGTTGTTCCATTATCTCGCCGAATAATGTTTTGCACAGCCTCAGTGGACCTTGATAACAGCGAGGCAATATCAACACCAGGATATTAGAAATCCACGTTAAAAGTTTTTTTGTGCTTCAATTCTTCTGGTGGAATATCAAAGTAAACCAGTCGGTGTCAGCAGTAAATTCCAGATTGTCCCCCAAGGTTTTATGGGTTTTGTGGAGACTTAATAAGATGCTACAGTAGAGCACGCTTTGCATGTGGAAAGGAGGAAAGGAACCGAGGGGGAATCTCGTTGCAACATGACCGCCTGCCTGTTGGAGCAGTGAGCCAACCACACCGGCTCCCGGGGGACCTATCAGCATCTTCGGCGGACAACAAATGGCTCTACTGCCAGGTCCCCCTATAGCGACCGACCACAGAGGGAGAGGGGCTCTGGGAATGACCTGTAAACCAAACACATCACCACATTCAATCTGTTGCCTTATTAATCTAATCAACGGCTCATTGGATGCTCCTCAGAGACAGCCATCACGCCACGGCACGGAAACCAAAACAGACAATGGCAGTCTGGTCCATTGAAAACAGTTTGTAAGCATCACTTCCATTTCCAATTAAAGTGTAAAACAGTGATGTGAGGGATTAAAAAGTCACTCCGGTGAAAACATGTTTTATGAGATTAAAAATGGAAGGTGCTGGTTGTTTGCCAATATCCATCACCTCATATTTACCTCAACAGAAACAATGCAGCGGCGAGACCTTGAACAACTTCTCTCAGCTTAGTTTTTGATGAAGCACTAACTGAACACAAAGGACAGGTTTGACATCTGCAAGAATGATGATTTGGAACTTAAACTTCTTAAACTTAATTTGATCCACTTCTTCCTTTCAGAAGTAACTAAAGACTAGCAGTGAGAAACAGAACAAAAGAAGATAGCGTTATAGTTTTCCCATCAACCCAAAATCTGACTGACACACAACACACACAACTCACAAGTTAACACATACTGACACATGAATGACAAACAAAGCAGAAAGAAAGAAAGAAAGAAAGAAAGAAAGACAATAACTGATAAATAAGAAAATAAAAACAAGTTTCTGTAGAGCCGAAGTGGGTGGCTCTGGCCGTCGCCATCTTGGCAGTGATGACACAGCCTAACTTCCAGCTAATCCAAAACTAATGATGGCAGTCATGGGCTCATCGTGACACTGTAAAAAATAAATAAATAAATAAAGGTTTGAAAGACTTTCATTTCCAAATTAAAATGTAGTTGAATTTCCAAAAAATTCTTTGTTCTTTTTAGTATGGGTGGATTGGAATCATTTAGTCCATAACATTTTGGAAATAATGACCATCACAATTTCTTAGAGCGCAAATTTGACATCTTCAAATAACTTGTTTTCTCTAATCAGCAGTCCAAAGCCCAAAGATTCAATTTACTGTGACATAAAACTGAAAAAAAAAAACAAAAAAAAAAAAACAGCAAATCCTCACATTTTGAAAGAAGGATACTAAATGTTTTAACATCTTTTCTTTCAAAAATTACTAACATTGTAATTGAGAGGATTTAGGGGCCGCGTCAAAGAAATCAAATTCTCAAGCAGGTTTGACATGAAAGGCAATTTATGTTTGAGATTAAGTATAAAATACAGAAGTTTGTAAATGGGGTTATGGAGTGTTTCTATGGGAACTGAGTTATAAGGCATTGCAAAAAATGTTTCTTCTAAGTATTTTAATAAATGGACCCGTGTATACAAATTATTGGTATGAAAGTGATATATGACTTGCCCCAAACTGCATGTGATTATCATAAAGTGGGCATTTCTGTAAAGGGGAGACTCGTTGGTACCCATAGAACCCATTTTCATTCACATATCTTGAGGTCAGAGGTCACCCCTTTGAAAATGTCCATGCCAGGTTTTCCTTGCGTTAACTTTGACAGCCCTATTACAAACAGCTTTTTCTGATACGTCAAAAACAAACGGAATCCATGAGAAAATAAATTTCCCTTCAAACGTAATTCACAATCCAGGTTCGTTGTATGGGAACGTAATCTTTAGGAGACAGGACTGTATTTCTCTCGTACTGCCTGTCTGAATATACCTGTATTCCCCCTCTGTCTGAAAAACTGTATTAGCACCTGAGTTTTTCATGATATGTCCCCTTTAAAATGGCAGGCAATTAGACTGGGCTATGTGCACTAGATTCCATAAGACAGGAAGATTTAAGGTAACAATGCATTCAGTAGGATGAGCAACGGATGGTTTCAGCCCAATAGTAAAATTGGAAGTTTTGGGAATTTTCTGAAAACATTTGCATTTGCAATTCTAAATATATGATGACATTTTTATTTGTTTATTTGATCAGAATACAACACTATAACTGCCAAAACTATACAGTGGCACTTGTTGTTTCCGTCGGCGTTCTCATGATCATATATTAAAATGAGGACACTAACTTTCTGTCAGCTCGCTCTAGCGTTCAGTAAATCCCTAAATTCACCAGCTGCTCTCACTGTTTTATCCCACAACTAAATAATGGCTCTGGCTCAGGCTGTATTTACAGGATAATGAATGGGTGCAGCTCTCGCTTCGGCGTGCTCACACACGAAAACAGCCGACAGTCACATCCAGGCCAAGCTCAAACAAATATGGCAAACGCACACACACTTGTAATCATAGTCACACACCTCTGAAAGTAATGATCACGGTTTGCCTGTTTGTGCTCGCTGGGTTCATGTTTGTCTCATTTAGCAACTATTGTTGTGATGATAGGAACTGTATGTAAACACGGTCGAGAGCGGAACATACAGTCGGACGAGTTTGGATTAGGTGTACGAGCTGTTCGATGTCTGAAATTAAATAAAGTGACAACAAATTAAATGTTAGTTTGTTGTTATGAGACACTTAGTCCATTGGGATTTGTTTGCTCCAACTCATCGACTGTGTTTAGTTGTACCTAATTAAGCAGTTTGTTTAGTGAATAGTATTCAAATTTTCCACAACAATTAGTTTTGTGACACCTGGAGGTAGATGTAAAATGTGTCTGATTTGAAATGGATTATGCTGTGAAAATATAAAACACAAAGGCTGTGCTTTGTATTTTAAATTTCTGTGAGTTTTTCTGCACTACAAAATTGATTTTCATCCATTAATTAGAAATGCAGTACATGTCTAAATTTGAGGGGTAAAAAAGCAGAAAATGATTAGAAAGATCAATTTCACTCTGTCATTAATGGATAGCATAAAAGCATCCTTCTAGTCACCTTAGACTAGAAGAATAACAAGCACATCGATATCTTGATGTAACAACTGATAGCACAGCGACTGAAGAAGAAACCAAGGAAGGAATATTTGGGAAAGAAGAAGAAGAGAAAGACAAAGAGGAAATGTATTGATCCCAAAAGGAACATTTCAGAATAGCATGCTGTATAAATAGAAATACTACCGTAAAGATCCAAGAAAATTAAGAATTCAGGAACACCCATTGGCAGTACAGAGTTCCTACTGTAAAGCAACCGGATCTCATGGGAAGGCGTATAAATAGCACAACATTGTAAGGACACTCAGTGGGTCATGATGACGCATTTTAGGCTTTTCATGTGTCATTTAACGCCATGTCGTTACCCAGGGGGGAAAGTAGATTGAAGTTGTTGCCATTACTGCTAGGCTACCCCAACCTTCATCGCTTGACATTGTTCTCCTCCCGCTCCCACCCTCATGCATCCCTGAACACAATTCAATGCCTGTAGACTATGGTGTAGAAAGATATTAAAAAAGCACTTGACATCATGTATAGTATTATTATTTAAATGGTGAAAGTGCTGCAGAATAATTTGTAGGCCTAAATGTTGACAAAACCTTTCATGTTTTGAATTGTTGCTCCAACTTGAATCACGTGAATTTTACCCACCGGGAAGTCGTAATTCCGATTATTCCGACACCACATGAATGCCGCACAAATGCCCTATCTCACAATGTTAATGAAAGTGAAACAGCATTGCCACACGTGTCAACAAATCGAGCTGAGATTAGGGATATTTGATACACCATACAGTTGTAACGGCAGAGGATACATAGCTTACAGTAGTGCACAGACATAGATATAAAACTGTTTGTAACTGTATGTAAACTAAGTAAAATATGTACGTAAACCATAGAATATAAGAGGTGGACATAGTCACTGTGATGTCACCCATTGGTTTGTGGACTTAAGTTTTAAAACAAAATATGAGTAGGATGTGTGACTACTGTTTACATTGCAAGAGCACAGCTGTACAGCCCAACCTGTAAATGTGTTTGATTTGAAATGATTTATGCAGTGAAAATATCACTGCAAGGTTACAACTAAGGACAGATGTATTCTTAACTAAGTGGTCCCCAATAACTTAATTTTTCTTAATTGATGTGAACTAATAAATATGTAACAACCTGGGATTTTTTATTTTTTAGTCCTCTATTCATTTTTGTTGCTATTTATTTATTTATTTTTCTCGTTGTGATTTATTATCACCATTTACTTTGTTTATACTTCTCTTCTCTCCTAATATAAGTATAAATAAACATGTTATTTTTCCTCCCTGTACATCTATGTATTCTCTGGGCTTATGGACAAAAACGATTACTCATTCATACTTAATGTAACAATGTATGGACATTTAGGGGATGCCGAAGCTCACAGACTGCCTCCTAAGGACACTTGACCCTGTTGTGTCATGTCAAAACGTGATAGTGAGGTACGACTGTATCTGTTGAAAGGATGTAAAAATAAAACACAAGGGCTGTGCTTTGTATTTTAGATTACTGTGGGTTTTGCTGCATTACAAAATTGATTTTCATCTATTAATTAGAAATGCAGTACGTGTCTAAATTTGAAAAAAAAGCAGAAAATGATTGGAAAAATCAATTTCACTCTCTCAGTCATTTTTTTCATGCTAATTGAACAAATGGCATTAAATCAGCAGTCTAGTCACCTTAGAAACAAGCACATCAATGTCTTGATGTAACAACTGATAGCACAGCGACTGAAGAAGACAAGAAAGACACATCGGGGGAAGAACACCGGTCTCAGACACTCCCCTCCTGCCCACCATAAGCGGCCTTTCTCACATTTTATTCTATGTCACTAGCTCTGAGCATAGCATATTCACGCTGTTCGCATTGCAGTTAGTACAGACAACATGGCGTATACATGACACAATAAAAACAACAAAGGCGTTGATACTGCACGCCAAAAGACTTATAAATTACTGTCATTCATACGCCATTTGGTGGGACTATGTCAAGGCTGTGTCAAGCAAGAATACTAGCATATTCCACACAGTACATAGAGTACAGCAACACAGAACATGAGTAGGATGTGTAACTACTGTATATATTTCAAGGGCACAGCTGTATAACCCAACCTAATTCCCTTACTGCACATATGAACATCATTTTAACTTGTATAGTAACCGAGAGACATGATTCATAGAGATAGCTCAAATGTCAAACTGATTAATGAGATATCTAGAAGAAAGATTAAAGGATAACTCTGGTGATATTCTTATTTTTCTTTTTGTCACCAAATCCCACGAAAAGACCAAAACCAGCAATGAATTGATAAGTAGTATCACTAATAACCAAATGTCTTGTGCCCTAAAAACACATCAATGAACCTCACATGTTGCTTACTTATAATGAACAAGGGCACTGTAGTTTATTTTTACTCGATCCTCATTAACTTTCCAGGTGCTTCAAATATTCTCTGCATGTTTGTGTGTTAATCCACAGCTGAAAACAGTCCCCAAGAAATACACTATTCACTCCTGTTTGAATAATGTATGTTAAAGAATACAGTGCCCAGCTGTTTTAGGAAATGACAGCCTTTTTTAAAAGATGTAACTAGACATGTGTGACCTGTTTTCATAGATTCACCTCTTCAGTGGGAATAAATGGGCTTGGAGCTGCCACAGACCGCATAGGGAGCTCTGGATGTATTGAGAGACGGACTAACACGTTGTTTGTTTAGGTCATTTCATGCGTTGACATTCTATAAAACATGGAATAACACCACCCATATCCTTTAAAAAGTGTTAGTAAGACATTGCTCTCTATCATAGACCTTCTGTACTTTGTGTGGGTTCTGCACATTTCTGAAGACGAGAGACGGACAAAGGGTCAGCGGTGTCACCCATAGGGTCACTGTCCTGTCCAACGGGCCAATAATGCATGTGACAAATGTCAGCATACCTGGCGTTACTGTGAACCTGTATAGATTTATTGATTCCTCCTCTTTTTGTTTCCGTTTGGTTCACAGAAGCTCTCACTCAAGTTTTATGTCCACGGTGAGTCATAAATATTTCCTGGAGTCAGCAGCATCCCTCCGTTTTTTACACCGTCTCTCACCTCTTCCTTTTGTGTGACTGGCCTCTTCTTCTCTTTGAATGGATTTGTTTTGTCCTCCTTGTTTCTGCCCGGGCTAATCTCCCTCATCGGCACAGCTTTGGCCTGCTCTTTCGCCCTCCCGCTCTTGGAAAGACTGTTTGTAGTAAAGATTGTAATCTAACTGCTAATCTTTATGGCTTTCTCCAGGGCAGGGCGCTGAGCACCGCTGAATGATTTGCCGGAGATGTAGAAACTCTCTGGAGTCTTAGAAGTTCTTTTGCGAGCTAGCTGAGTTTGAAGGGAGTTTGCACTCGCATTCGAGTGCGCCAGCTGTCACTGCCGGAGTTGTCAAATCGGGAGCCAAAAGGTGTGTCAGGTTGTATTTGTTTAATGATGATGCTCATTACTTATAACTCCTCACAGTGTTCCGTTTTCCTTACCGTGCAGTGAGCCAATTATTCAAAAAAGCTGAGGAAGATGTGAGTGTGTGAAATCATCCCCTTACTCTTCCTCTTCCTGGCTAGCAAAGCAACATATATCTGTCATAATGAGGAGCAAGCAGTGCTTTACCACCAAGCTGCCTCTCATCGCAAACATCACACACAAAGAGATTTACTAATGCGGGCTGTTAACACAGCCAGTTTTATACACGGCCTGGTTTATACAGCAGTACAGCAAGCAGTCCCCGGACAGCATGCATTATACACATCTAATTAAGTCTTCACATGTCTATAATAAACCACATTATACCTTTGGGGGCTAGAGGGCAGGTCAGGAGCTGGCACTGAGTTTGTGCGAGACAGCCAGTTGTCAGTGCGATTGTGTGTGTGCGTGCATGTGTGTGTTTGTGGAATCAAGCCTATGATAGCTATTTAACTTTCACTAATTAACCCAGAATAAATCAGGGCAGCACAGTAAATATTTGTCGCCGGGGAGGGAGTTAAGGGGACGGAGACGCTCTCTGTAGTGCCATCCTGGCCCGCCGGATGACGTGAAAGGACTGCG
>CAKALG010000023.1:0-15689 GCA_916700815.1 Helicolenus hilgendorfi | reverse complement strand
AATGAAGTTTCTAATCTCCTTAAACCTGCGTTAACTGATTTTTTTTTTGTTGCCAACATGGAGCCAGCGGAAATAAGCCATAAACGCAGAAATGACAAATTAGCACCTTTTAAATTAATCTGGCTAATGTGTTAGCAAACAGTTGCCTATTGCAACTAGGGCTGGACACCAATATTCAACTATTTAGCTATTTGTTCGTTAGTTAGGTATTCAGTTTTCAATTTTGGTATTCGGATATTCGTTGCTATTTTGTTTTTTTTAACCGCTTTTTTCTTTTAATCCCTCTGGATTACAAACATGCATAAAACTCACCAAACCTTTTTGAAAATGCAACACGACGCTGACTGTCGTTGATTTAACGGCCATGGATGTCACTGTTAACAAGCAATTTCTGATTCCTACAGCCAGCTGTTTACTTAAACCTAAAGACACACGTCTCAGCGCTATGCCATCTATCTCAGCCGAGAACGGACAAATGTCTGGCTGAGTGAATAATAAAGTCAAAGAGTACAAAGATATTAAGATTGTTAAAATTGTCACGGAAAATTGTCAAGCTTAATCATACAGCGCTTCGATGGCCTTACACAAAAGCACAATAGCCTAACAACCATACACACTGTATTTGAACTCGGTAAACTCTGTGCTTCTCTATAGCCCAAATTCATAAATAAATTAAAAGTGCAGAAGAGAAATTAATCAATCAAAGGCACCGGAATACAAGAGGGTTGCATTTCAATTTAAAAGTGGTTCAATTTGGAGCACATTTAAGATCATCGGGAGGCTGGTTCCATCTGTGTGCAGCATTGTAGCTACACAGCTTTACTGTGGTTGGTCTGCCTGCCACCATCATTATTTTATCCTTGTTAGAGCATTTATTTATTGGTTTGATTAAACTTTACACATCATACTATTTATATCAAGCTGATGTGTTTTTTTTCTCATTACCGCGATTGCTGCGGGGGGGCGGCTGCCTCCTTCATTTAATAACCCACAAGCAAACTCTCAGAATGAGAAATAAACAGTTCTTTGAGATATCAGTATCTACAGTATGTGAGCTCGTCTTCATCCCAAACCAGTCTGGACAGCCCTGACAATTCAGGCCCTTCTTTGAGATGCGGAAGCCTTTTGAAGTATGCGTTTGATCTGAAACCCTGCTGAGTTATAACCCGGCTCTCCACAGACGGATGCTCTTGCCTGTGGTTCTGGGGGGCTCTCGGGTGTTTCCTGTCTTTGTTTGTGATGAGCTTCTCCCAGGTGATTCCAGGTTTCCTCCCGGTCACTGGACCTCTCTGTCGTAACTGTGTTTTACATGAATCTGCGCTTCTTTTCCACTTGATTAAGTCATTTTTAAAATGTGTTTTAGCTAGGTTTAGGTGTTCAACAATCATAAAACAATCATACATGAACGGTTGTGCAAAGTTTCAGTTCAAGCAAACAGAAAAGGAAAGCAACTATGACTGCAGCACACATGCCCGCCGCCATAACAGCACCGACACTGTATGAAATCCCGGCACGCCACTTCCGTTCTGCTTTGATTTATTAATGATCCTAGCCGTAACCTGCTGCAACTTACCCCTTGCTGAATCCTCAATGAAATATGTATGGCTGACGCATGACAACAGGATGTGAAAGAGGGAGCTGGAGGAACACTGAGGAAGGTGAAAGGGAGGAGTCATCATCGCCAGGAGGCCTGATCTCATTTAAAAGGTCAACTCGGGTGAACTCCCCCGCGGAAATCAGGCAGCAAATGTGACCAGAGGAGAAGACACAGGAGTGATTTGGGAAAATTATTTTCAAATAAAAATAAAAGAATAAATGAATACTTTACTTAAAATTGGAAAAAAAAGAAATAATAGAAAATAAATATTTTAATGAAGGTAAAATTATTGCTAAATAAAACAACAAGTACAAAAAAATGTAATCAATTAAAAATGTTCAGGGGACTCGCCAAACAATTCTTTATAACACAATAATGTATGTACACTTTTTTGTTGGGCATAGACTTAAAGAAATTATGGATAAATTAAATTCTATGAAAAAGACATTTATACTAAGGGAAGACTTAAAACATACTCTTAAACTAGGCAACGCAAAACTAAGAACTCAATATAGTTAGGTGACATTGTTTTATATGAAATCATTTTACTTATATGAATTTGAAGTCATAAAAGGAGACAGGCATTTTAGCAGTAATACTATCAAAGAGTGAAATATAGAATTGACTGCGTGATGGAGAAATCTTCCTGTACCACAGTTTTATTTGTCAAGGAGAAAACATTTCCTTTACATCATTATAAAATATCATTCTATTACTTTTTATTCTAATATTTTCAGAAAAGTTTGGAATACTTTTGGCATTTTGTTTTAAAAACACCACGAGGATGTGCTACTGCCTCCATGAGGAATAATATTTTTGCGTACGAATTAATGTGATACCATCAAAACGACACCTCATCAAATAGTAAATGAGTTACTTCAGGGACAATTTGGCAGAAAATATCCATTTTTGAGACATTTATTTTTATTGTGCTCATTCACAAAGTTAAACTATCCAATCAGCCTTGTGTTTCACAGAATGGATGTGAAGATGTAAAACAGTATTCAGCTGAAAAATAGCATGCGTGTCTGAGTAAAAGGGTGGATCTCGACTCATTAAGCAGGAACTTCAGTAGATAAGACACACTTTTTTAAAAGGGTTTATACGTTGACTAAATAATCTCCTGTAAATAATGGCTTTGTCAATGGTTAATACATCATTTGATATACTCTTACTTATTGGCCATTAATAGTAACAACTTTGAATTGCCAGGTGGGGAAAAATCAGTCACAAGCCGTCAACTCTGCAGTTATAAATGTAGTCATTAATACATGCACATTAACAAATGCTCATTAATAATAGGTCATGAGTGTCTAATTTTCTAATTAGCAACCAAGTCTGCAGTTTTACCAAGTAATTAATAAAGCACTTTTTACAATAATCCCTCAAATCTGCAGTCATAATGTTAATAAATTGCTATAATATAACAAATAATAAATCAATATTTTCTGTAGTGTAAGTGGTTGAGTTTTTTTTCCTGATGAATTTAAGAGTTGGGGGGAGGATAAAACCAAGTATTTCTTTTAAAATAAATCTGTGTTCATTGGTGGCAGTCGATGGGTAGTTCGCTCACTGCCAATCAAATCTCATCTAACTAGTTCTGACTAGCAGATTAACTTATTTTTTTGAGTGTAAACACAGGTAAACACAGAGGCGTGACGAATAAACGACATAAAAAGGCGAAATACTGGCCAGCGAATATTATGTCTTATGGCTTTTATTGTGAAAGGGAAGAACAGAGGGAGTGGATCTGGTCTGCACTGCCTTTGTAAAAGTTGAAAGAAGTAATACAATACGTCGTCTTGGTTTGGACAACGGAGCCTCTGTGTTGTTGTTTCATAAATATAGAGTGCTGCAGGAACGAGTCCTAAAACCCAGAAATGAGTTAGCACTTTAGCACTTCTGGTTCCCTCGTCAGGAAGTCAATGGGTTTTTAGTTAGATGCCTGAGATAAGGTCTGTTATGAACACAAGCTGATGAGATTTTAACGTTTTGTTCTACAACACAAAATACATCAATAAATATCCCACTTGTGAATTATGAAGCCTTTATGTGTCATAAAAAGACGGTTGCTAACAAGTGGCTAAATGAGACTACTAAACGTCATCACGCCGACTCGTCCTCCTTTACAGCCTCGTTGCGTACTTCTGCAGATTGCACTTCAAAAATCATAAAAGTGGTGTTCATTTGTGGAGATTATCTTGCTGAACAAAATGTCTAAGTATCATAAACATGTGTTTGCCACAGAGCTTATCTTCTGCAATAATCCAAAACCCAATAGAACGATCCCGTTGGCTTTTTGTTGTGGGACCCAGGACGATGCTGACTTCCTGGCTGACCTACAAAAATACGTCATCCCTGGAGCACTGCATAGAGGCAACTTAACCCGTTCCACACAATGTGATTGGTTGATGCTTTCAAAGCTAAGAAAAATCAACCTCGTTCCGAAAAAACACTTTTTTGCGGCGTAATATTCGCATTCTGTGTGAAAGTACTCATGTCAGAAACAACAGTTATAACAAATATATTCACAATAGATGGATTCAGGAGTTACCGCAGTGTGTTAGACTTGAGAGGATTAGGTTCTCCCTAAGAGGTTCCCTAAAGACCTTCTATGATACCTGGCAACCCTTTTTAGAGCATATTGACACCCTGACTATCACTGAATCTCCTTGATTCTCGTGTAGTGTGTACCTCGCTTTAGAATGAGCCATTTCTATCCACATATGGAGCGGATCCTCCTCACGGAGCCAACTACCATGTTCTACAGTAGCCCAGAAGGGACAAGCTCTAGATGGGGCCATTTACGTTTTTGTGTTTCCATGTTTTCACGTTTTCGCGCCAGCCGCCGTAGTTCTCCTACACGCTTAGCACACTGGAGAAGTTTCAGTTGATTGCAATCTGCAACCTCACCGCTAGATGCTGCCAGATCCTACACACTGCACCTTTAAACTCTCAATAAATAATACCCAAAGATGATTATCTTATGCTCATTTAGTCATGAATATGAATTATTAGAATGTTAACACTTAAGATTTGAAGCCTTGCTTTCAGTAGCTTTAATGGCTCACGTATCGTATATAGAATTAGTAAGTGATTTATTAACCCATAATGAAGCTATTCTTTTTAAACCATTTATAAAGAGCAGAGGAACAAGGACTTCCATAATGAAAATGACATATAGGTGTACAGTTTAAGGAGTCACACTGCTGTTGGGTCCTTCCTCTGCACCGTGTTCTGTACTTTCACACTTAATAAGCCCGTCTCCCTCTATTCTCCCTCCAGCCTCCTCTCTCATATTCACTCACCCTTCATCATCTTTATTTCTCTCACTGTGAACCCAACTGAGCAGACGTATGCTTTTTATTTATTTCGCCTTCTCGCATGCTCAGCCTCCCACATTCCCCACAAAGTCTTCTCACTCTTTCTCTCTCATGTTCCCCCCCTCACTGCCTTCTTCTTCTTCTCTTTCTCCCTGTCTCTAGGGAGCCAGTTACAGCCTATATCTCACAGAAACGGGCCATCCACCAGAGGAGGCCAGTGATTTCCATAACGGGGAGGCGGAGGCTCATAGTTATCTGCTGCATTGAGAAAACCTACCAGAGAAAGAAAAGGGTGTGGACGAGGAGATCACAGAGGGCATACAAAGTAAAAGCACAGGTGACGGGAGGAAGAAAATGAGCTACCTGGAGACGAGCAGGTCAAAAGGTTTGAATCAACCATTTGGGCCAAATATAGGTCCTGGACTTTTCTTTTACAGTTCCCCCCCAAAGGGGCGAATGAAGTGTAGGGTGAACTGCGAATGGGATGATGTAACCTCCCAGCGGGGGGAGGAAGGGGCTAAGTATAGGAAGTGATCACATACTTAAGGTCAACACTACAAAGTGTCCTTGGATGAGTTTGCAGCCTGATGGGGATTAACACCGCGGCTCTCCCTCGAGCTTTGAGGACTGTAATGGTCCTGTGATCGGGGGCCCTGAGGAGGGACATAGATACTGTGTGACAGAGGGAGAGGGTGGAAGAGAGATCTGCAAATAAAGTAGATAGAGAGCAATAGAGAAGGTTAACAGGAAAGAGGATGAGAAGATGTGAAAGAGAGGGACAGATCAAATGGAGCAAAGAGAGGCAGACAAAAGACGGAGGGAGAGAAAGTAACAAGAGAAGGGGGAGGTTATGAGAGGCAGGCGCAGCAGGACGGGGCTGACGGCAGTGAAACCGAGTCCATGCTGCCACTGGGTACACATATTCCATCTCTGAAGCCGCCTTTCTTCGGAAACACCGATACCACCCCCTCCTCTTCACTCTAGTTCTCTCCCTCCTTCCCTTCCTTCCTTCCATCGCAGCCTCTCTCCTCCTCCATCCCTCTCTCTCTCTCTGTGCCGGAGCGCCGCAATAGCAGTATGAATAATTGAACGAGCCTGAATCGGGATTGAGAATTTCTGTTGCGGTTGTGTCTGCTGGTGCGGCAGACGGGTGGGCATTCATGACAAAAACAAAACAAAACCCACACAAACACAATCCCTGACTTTCCTGTTTGCTTCAGTATAAATGGGAGAATACACTCAGGCACACTATGTAATGCACACGGCTAGAGTAAGTAGCCTGTGTTGCCGTCTCACTGTGGGGATTTAAGTACAGGAGAATATTCAGCTACAGATGTAACTGGAGCTTTTTTCAGCCTCGCACTGTATGACATTGAACTGATGTTCAGAGCCACAGTCTGAGAGAAAGACAGTACAGGCAATATTTGATATGAATATTCCTCGGCACATTTCCACTGGAGGGGAATCCGTGCAGGATCGAATCAATCTGGGGGTTTTTTCCGGTGGAGAAAAGAAAAAGTAGAGGACAAAAGTTAGAAATGTACCGCAGGAGATATGTATGTGTGATTTGTATGTGAGAGGAAAGAAGAGACAGGAGTGCTGCAGTGTGTGTGTGTGTGTGTGTGTGTGTGTGTGTGTGTGTATGTGTGTGTGTGTGTGTGTGTGGACAGAGTACTTGCTTAAGTGCCTGTGAGATGTGGAACAGAAGGGAACTGTGTCTGTGTGTATATGAAAGAGCAGGAGGGTGTATCCACTGGGTGTTGTCAGGTCAGGCCAGAGCTACAGCTACAGTACAGTACGTGTATGTGTGTGTTTGTGTGTGTTTGTGTGTGTGTGTGTGTGTGTTTAAATGTGTGTATATATGCTCCACTTCCAGCTTAATTGGCCCAAATCTGCCATTCTGTGAGGCCCGGTTCCTCGCCCCTCCATGTGGTCCCCTGAGAGAGACGAAACATAAGTGACATATTAATCTAGCACTCTCTCACACACACCTGCCAGCGGGCCATGCCTCCATCTGGGAACAAAGCCAACGGACGTGCAAAGTAATTAGTTCAACTGTGAATTGTTTAATTCATATTCGTAAGCATAGAAACACTCACATACACACTCCTTGATGACAGAACATTTGACCTGCATACATTTGAACGCTGCTGTTTGACTGTATGAATTTTACCCGATGAAGTAGCGAGGATCGGCACTTTATTAAGAGTGAGTACAAGTGATTGACTGTGTGCGGGATTCTTTCTTCACGGTCACAGTTTTGATCACAGCTTCACATCTGTCAACTAGAAAAGTGCACTCAGTAGAGTGCAGATCTCCGCCAAGTGTGTCTCCCCAACCCGGTCCCAAGTAGGAAGGAGCGTGCCCATTTACAAACAAAGAGGGGTTGAATCCAAACCGTCATGTGTCCGTCATGTGATGCCATCGGGCCCAAAAATACTTATTCCCATAGACTTACATTGGGAAAGAGACGTATATAACTCAGCGGATCATTTTTTTGAGGTGAATCAACTACCCAGAACGAACAATTGAATAGCTCTTATTTAAATAATTTGGTCCTAAAAGCTGTTAAATGCAGTAATAGCTGAATTAGTTTCCTTCCTCCGTTCATGTGAATGAGACCCAGACCGCATCCGAGAGCAACTCTCATAGGAATGTACAGGAGCCTCCAACGCTGTATCCAGTTCTCTTAATACATCTATGGTTGAATCTCAGTCAGTTGTTCCTCCCGGCTCCCTTACAGTCGAGATGGCGATGAAAATAACAAAATCGTGGATTTATCCATCTCGTATTGTGCCTAACTTTAGTGGATCATCACAATTCGTGAAGTAATCTGCAGATACTCCGGTTCAAAAGGACACCAAACTTTTCTACAGATGTCAGTTTTGGAGCCACGCCAAAGGCCAGAATGTGGCCTGCAACAGACTAAGTAAGGCTTGTTTTTATCCTAGCTGATTGCTTGTCAAAAAAGCACTGGAGTTTTGTCTCTTTGTTTCTATACTCTTTGTTAACAGTCTGGTGTATAACGGTCTTAGAATAAGAGTAGTCAAAATCCATGCAGCAGAGAGCACGATATGCTGCTTCATCCTGACCTTCAACAATCCCCGGTTCTACATTTTGCCTTTTCTTATTTAGACCCTCCCTACCTATTAAAACTGTCACGCACCCAATATGTAAGGCCGTTCTTCTGTTATAAATTTGTTGCTGAGCTACCCTGATGACATCATCAGGTTATTTTCTCAGAAGTTTACCTCTAAATCGACTTCAGGCATCTAAACTGAACAGAAGGTGCTGCATTAAAGTGTACAGCAACACCACGACTGCAGATGTAACTCTAAATCAGACATCTGTTGTATTTAAATGGTAATGCAAAGCCAACAATTAGGAAAATGAAAGCAAAATCTCTGCCGCTAAATGAGCTTTGCTAAAATGCTGGCTGCATACTAGCAAGCTTAATCAGAATAGCAGAGCCAAGAAAGCTAGCTAGCCCACCAGCGTGGTAATAATGCTAACGAATGCCCTCATGGTCATAACAAGCACATTGCTGATTACTCATTAGTAGTGAGGACTGTTTGGTGATTCATCTCCCTGCATAAAGCCTCACTGGCAAGGATATTGTTTTGAGTGTTGCTACTGCAGCAAAAACATTACATAATATAACATATAAATAAATTGGAATTACATAAGCAAGCACAGAGAGGCAGCAACTTTTTCTTGGATCAGCGGCTGGGGACTGAGAGCTGGCGGATGATGGAGGGAAACAGACAGAAAGAAGGGAATCAAAGCGATGATTCAGCAGCTGAGTGAAAGCCAAACAGAAGGCATGTGGCTGTGAAGCTCACGATGACAAGACAGAGAGAGAGGAGACTTCAAAACGCTACCAGGAGGAGAGGAACCCGGGTTCTCCTCGGATCCATAAGCTTCACGCTGAGAGACGGATAGAACATGAGAGGAGAGAAAATAAAGACGAACGCAAAGATGTGGAAGTGGAAGGAAAAAAGTGATGTTAAAGACAATCCATACTGATGTCTTTCTAATGTTGTGTGTTCACCTGTGCATGCTACACAACAACATTGTTGGATGGATGGCAGTAAGAAAAACTTAAGAATAGCGGCAGACTTATTCTTTAATTTAATGGGAGTTGTAGTGGCATGTTACTTTGCTATGCCTGCTAGGACATTTGCTATTGCTTGAAATATTTATGATGTAGACGGACGTGTGCGATGACTAGGAGGACCCCCCTGATCCTTCAGAAGGACTTGAGAGACCTCGGAGTCATGGCAGTCATATTAGACCAGTACTTTATTTTTGTCAAGTACGGTAGGTGTATCTGCTCATTATAACAGTAACATACACGGCATCAGTACAGAGGGGTCCTGCAGATCACATGAACCCTCCCAGCCACAATGACTCTGGTTGCTCTTGAGCAGCACATTAATATATCATGGTGAATGGAAGGTTTTTTTTAAATGTAAAAGGTCTAAAGGAGTATAATATTAATGTTTCATTGCAACTTTGCCAAAAGCAACTATCAGCTCCTTCTGCACAGCAATGTATTGTAACAGGGATGAATGATCCCTGGCAGTTTCGCAAAAATGAGTTCAAGATATCTTTAATTGCGGCGAATGCATGGATTTCAGATTAAAATCAAAGGGACTAAAATCCTAAAAATTAGCAAAAACATCCAGTCATGTTGCAATGGTCCTTTAAGGGAAAAAGAAGTGTTTTGATGCTCTACAACACAATATGACCTCATGAACCAGAGACAGCTATACGTGGAGTAAAGGCCAGCCCATCCCCTGTTGGTTTCTCCCAGACCCCCTTACCAATTACTGCACTGATGTCCCAAAGAAAGACAACTTGAGCCCTGTGCACACTGCAGAATCCCTCACCTCCCTCTAACCACACAGGTAGCTCAGAGATTCATTAAAAATCCTTCTTCTGGTCTTCTCTCGTGTGCACGTCTCCCCGAAGGGACTTCTGAGAATCTCCTCTCCTCCGCGTTCCACTTAACTGAGCCTAAAACTGACCTTAACATTGATGAACAAGCAACGCAGTCACCTTATGAAGGTACTCACCACCATTCAACACACATTCTGTCATGTACCGTCTTGGCAGTGACATTATTATTTTTTTTTTTTTGCACTTATCTTATGAGAGTAATGAGGAGTCTTGGCAGAAACTTCTTGTGATCACCAAGAAAGAGAAACAGCATTGAAAAGTAATACAAATAAGAAACCCAGACAAAATAAGTCAAAAGAGAGTTGAAGCATCAAACTTGGCCAAAAATATTATATTATAGTATTCATGATCGGGCTTCTCAGAGTAGATAGTCAGAGCGGGAATAACACAGGTGTATTAATAATATAAACACAAGTGAGCCACTGTTTATGTGAAAAGTTACACCTGTGATTTTCCTAAAACAAGTCCAAATGTCTGCTGTGACAAAGTTCTGTTGAACCAGGCATTACTTTGAGATCATCCACACGAGAAAAACAACAGCAATTGTTGCCTAAAATGACCTTTGTATATGTTTACCCGACAAGGATCTCCAGCAGCCGTGTGAAGTATGACATTGTCTGTCTGGAATAAAGGTGCAACTTGTAGGCTACACCATATAGGTCTTTGTTTGTAACCATGACCGCAATAGTTTTCTAACCATAAACAAGTTTTTTTTTTTTTTGGCACTGCCAGCATTTTGGACTGAAAACTCCAATGAGTCTGTGGCCGTTGATGCATAGCGAGACGTTTGTAAATCAGAGGATCATTTTTTTTTAGGTAAATCAACTTCCCAGTAGGAACACTGTAATAGCCCTCAGTTAAATCATTATGTCTTAAAAATTGTAAAATTAACTAAAAGCTGAATCCAGAGTTATTTCCCCCTGCATAATGAACGTGCATCAGACCCACGGCACATTACAATCAGCTGTTTGTCCCGTGTTCAAAACGTTCAGTTTCATTTACAAACATAGTAGTTTTAAGCCCAACCATGTCGTTTTTTCCTAAACGAAATGGTGTAGTTGCCTAAACCTAAAATGACGCCAAGGGGCCTGACAAAGTGGCCGTATGTGACGATTTGGGATGAGAATGTGTTGGCATGGCAACTATAGGCAACTAAATATCAGGAAACGGGCAAGTAGAGGACAGAGTCAGGCAGATGTAGATGAAACCCTTCACCAAAACAGAATTCCCTTCAAGCGCTCTTGCATGTTACCTTGGAGGATTCTCAACCGCTGCCAGTACACACACCAATACACACAAACACACATATTCACCTGTACATGAGCACACGGTGTCTCTAATGCATCAAAGAGTGTTACCTTGAGACAGGAAGGCACATAAGAGAGGAAGTGTATTCTTTCTGTTGATGTTCTCTGAAGCTCTGTATGACGTGATTTGTGTCTTGGACCCTTTAATCTCCATCCAGCTGAAAACCACCACGGGGCCCAGGTATACTGTAGCTGTTCCAGGAGGGAGACACGGACAGACTTACAGTTAATATTTCATGTCTGTGGAGACTTTCAGCTCACCAAGAGTTTGGGACCACATGAAAGACTGTTTGATGGTTAAACCAAGTAGTGAGAAATCAGCTGGAGGAGAATCCTGGGATAAAAGGGACTGAGAGCACTTTGTCTGTTCTTTCTCTTGGAAGTCACTCGTGTGAGAGAATCGGAGATCGTTTTGGACCACAGAAAAAGTAAAATATAAATCTGTACCTTGATTCTGTGCAGTCAAGCATCTGTGACAATGTGTCTGCTTACATACTAACCGACTAACCGGGTCTCACAGGAAGGCGTATACCACCACATTACCATCCATTCTGCGTGTCATGAGTATGCATTTTAGCCTGTGAGATGTGTCATTTGTACACAATAGTTAGGGTAAGGGAAAACGTTATGGTTGGGTTTAAAATAAGTCAGTAAACTAAGTAAAACACGTACGGAAACAACGTATCACAACTACAGAAAATATGTCACAAACATCAATAAAAGACACGTGACAAACGTCACAGAACAAACGTCACTAACGTAACTAAACAACAGTCTCAAACATGGGTCTCCTGGTTAAACGTCCAATGTTTGTTGGACCCATTGACCTCTCCACCAACCTCTATAAATGGTCTTTCTCACTTTTTATACTAAGCTTTGTCACTAACTCGTACCGTAGCATTTATACGCAGATGCGTTTACATTGCAGTCAGTACAGGATACGTGGCGTACAAATGACACGCCAAATCAAGAAAGGCGTACTGCACACTAAACGCCTTGCACATTATTTATATGCCTTTTCATATGAACAGGCTGCACCAACATATCGAAGATGCCGTTTATTCGTGTTTTATATAAAACTCATCAAACCAAGCAAAAAACAAGTGAACCTAATATTATAAGAGAATAATGATTACACGGTAGCATTCACCCTAAAATATCTAATTACTGCGTTTGATGCGCATTACCTTGAATATCTCTGTTGTGTCGGTGCTCAGCTGTAGACAGAGACATACAAATATGTTCATGAAGTAGCTAACCAGTGTTAGCGAGCAAGCTGTATATCATAGATATTATTCTATATTCAAAGTTTTCACCTGTTTTCTAGGGGTTATCAGAGGCCATTGTGGGAAATGTAAGAAATCACAGACTGATGCAGAAATATTTGATGAGACGAGTTCATTCACAAAGAAAGTGGATTGAAGGATAGATTCTTTAAGCTCTCCTCCTCCTCCACATTGCCGTCGTGTCTCTTCAAAGAGCTGAAGACATTCCTCATCCGGCTGTTGATGCCTCTGTAAACTCCCGCCGTCTATCTCTGGAGCTCGTCAACTCCAATCAAAAGAAAACTGAACACTTTGCTCTTCTCTTTACAGACGGCCGTGGCCCGTGGTTTCGCTCGTCATCCTTTGTTTGGCTTAGCCGCAGATCTGCAGAGAGAAACGTCTCAAGGGCAGCCACGCTTTGGAGCATCTTCTCATTTGTACTGGTCAGAGTTTCAACAGTTCAACAGTTTGATTTCTGAAGCATTTTTTTGATTCTTGTTCGATGCTTTCACAGACCTTTTTTCCCTCATGATGTGCAGGAATGATACAGAGGGGGAGATGTCACTGCTCCCCATTAACACACAATAATGGTCCAGTACTTTCTACAATTTCTCCCCCGCGGTCTCTTTCTTGCTCTACTCTCTCTTTGCATGGGCCTTGGGCTTCAATGAAGGAAAAATTATGTTGCTGTTTTTGAGAAAGCCCACTTCATTATGTTTCTGCCTCTTATTTTGCCATCTTTTCTTGTTTCTTGTTGTACAGTATGTAACATAATGTAGAGAAGCAGCTATAATTTAGTACCTAATCATTCTGTTTACCTTTAGGCTGGCCCACAAGAAAAGATTTTTCAAATCTTAACAGATGTGTAAAATGGGAGAGAGCCCACGAATAACGACATGTTATGTTAAATTTAACAGTTTTGTTACTGTGGTGTGTGGAGAGCAACGATTTGGCCAAAACAGCCACCACACACTAACGGATTCATCAATGAACAACGAGAGTCACAACTAAAAAAAATGTAATCTCGGAAAATCGCGGAAAATCTCTTGCAATCAAACGTGACTTTAGTGTGAACAAACTTGGCGGACGACGGGCAGGAACAATAAGAGATTTATTTCTTTGTACTAAAAATTCACGAATAATGGATGAAGTCATGGAGACATGTTAAATAAACACTCGTGTTGTTGCCACAAATGAACAAGTTGGTCCTCCATTTCTGAGATCTTACTACTACTTTATGCTTCACGTTTTATATTAGCTCATACGTTAGCCGTGGCCACCTTGACGGCGGTGCTTGTCCTTCCTTCTTCAGTCAGCTTGGTTCTCAATTGGCTATCGTTCTTTCCCCTGCGTCATCGGCTGTCTTCAGGGTTCCCCACACACAATGGGATGTCCAATCGTAAATACTGAACATGTTTAATATTTATGATTTGAAATTGGTGTGGCCAGGATGGACTTCCGAGCCGATTAAGGGATGTTAAAAAACACTCTTGATATATCAGGAATATCTGGAAAGATCATCTTTAGAACCATCAAAAAATCGGGGCTTTGTGACGATTGTTGGGTGGGGGAGGAATCGGGTCCAAAATCAGCTTGATTCTCGTGACGTGTGTATGTAAAATTTGGAATGATTTAGAATTGTTGACGATTACTATTTGGCTAGTCGGACTCGTGCAGGAACGACTATATCATCCGGCTTTCTCCTCCCCTGCTATCTGCTCTATTTTGCAAGGGCACCATCGCTGCATCCTGTGCTTAGCACCGCCCAGGATGATTATGATTGTGTTAAAGAAATACTAACAAGCTAGAGCTATTTTCTTCCCCCTATATAATATGTGGAGCCAGACCTTTCTTTAGTGATGAATACATTTTATTATATCTATTTAGAAACATCTATGCTGGTAGTTTCAACTCCATATGCCAGAAACTAAAAGTCAAACCTGTGATTCAATCCATTTGACAGCAAGTTACAGGGATCAGGGCTGCAGCATTGTAAAACACAATATTGGGAAATAATTTTTTTTTTCAACAGCAAATGAAACCTGGAAGGGAGGGGGAGGGGCTGGGGGTGGGGGGGGGGCAATTATACAGCTGAGAATAACAGCTAAACATTTTAACAAGGAGATAAAATGAGGTCAGAGTTGATGGTGAGCCAACAGCTTTTCTTCAAAAAGAACGAGGGAGAGAATGGAGGAGACGGAGGAATGCTGAGAGAACCGTGGCTGTCGCTGTCAGAGGACGACAGCAGGATCGCTGCCCTCTGTCAGAGTCTTCAGGCTCTAAATAACCAAAAAGCAAAGATGTCGACCCAAGTTTCAACAGTTCAGGGCCTCTGAAACTCAGAGAGTGAAAGGGGAGATGGAGGAGACGACGGAGGGATTGCAGATGGTGGAGCAAAAAGAGAACAGAGGAGGAAGAAGAGCAGTGAGGTAGAATCCTGTAGCGTTAATACTGATTCATCAATAGCTTTGTTTGACTTGTGAATGATGCTAAAATGTTAAAATAAAGTATCTAGTGATGGATGGTGGATGCAGTTGAAAATGTGAGTAGGTGGAGGTGGAGATAGGAACTGACTTGTAACTTCAACTGGTAGGAAGGTTTTGCCCAATCGGCAGAAAATATGTTGGCATTGTATGTTTCTGCAAACCATGTGATACGTTGAATATCAACGTTTCTGAGCCAAACGTACATTTCATAAATATGTTTCATATCACCCTCGTACCACGCTTGCAGAAACGCACAATGCCACGATTTTTTAAAGCCTGAAAACAGAGCCATGAGGAGGAGCAGAAGTCTAGTTTTCTCTCAGAACACTTGAATTACAATATGCTGAAAGGTTATTGTGGAATTTTTGCCCAATAATGCTGAAAACATTTTGCCTACTGCAGGTTTCATTTACTTACAATACTTTAATCCCTAATCACATCAGTAATAATTGAGTATAATAATAGAATATTTATCGTTTATACTTAGTATCAGTTACCAAACATCTTATGTCAATTCAGCACCAAACAATAACCGGCCCTCGTTCCTCAAATGTCACAATCTGTCCATATCCGTTCATATCTGCCCAGCATCCTACGCTCTGTACATCCCTCTGACGTGGGGCCAGTCTGCGGTGTGCACCAGCTGATCCTCTGACCCCTCCTGCTGATCAATACTGCCCCATCTGACCACTTCTATTCCTGGCCACAGTCCCTGCAGAGTCAGCCCCCTTCCCCCCTGTCCTTCTTTT
>CAKALG010000022.1:0-19962 GCA_916700815.1 Helicolenus hilgendorfi | reverse complement strand
TAGTGTCAGCAATGTCAGGTTCAGCTTCCTGTGGCCTAATCAGTTCAGTATGGGGGCTCGGAGGAGATTGGGTAGCCTCTGCTCCGCTCGGCAGGACTGCAGCTTCACAGCCTCAACCTTGTAGTGCAACCCTCACCTTATACCTCGTTTGGTTCCTGACAACACGCAAGTAATCACAGGCGAGGTAAAGCCCTGTGCCCCCCCACCCGCTTCTCAAGCTTTGAGGCCATAAATATTAAAGATTGGCTATAAGTAGTGAGAGAAGGGAGGGGATCAGAGGAGGGAGAGAACGATTTTAGGGAGTGGAAGGGGAAAGAAGGACACGGGGATGAAGGGAGGGGTGTGGGGGGCCCGGGTGATTTCACAGTCTAACTATTATAACCTGAGGAAAGGAAATCTAGACTGCTGGGATGTATAAGTGGAGCAGAGGAGGCCGACAGAAAAGGAGAGGGAGAGGAAAGTAGCAGGAAATGTAAAGAAAATGGACTGAGAAATGGAGGCCAAGAGAGGTAAAGAGGACAGTTGTTCTTTTTTTCTTTTTCATCAGCGGTGATGTGAAATTTGTCAATCAAATAGAGAGAGAAAAAATAGAGCAGAAATGAGGGAGTAAAAGATAGAACCGAAATGACTGCGAAAGAGTCAGAGCACAGCTCAGCTCAGTGTGACATGCAGGGAAGTAGGTTGGATCTGGTGAGAAAATGGATGGCTGGAAGGCAGGTACACAGCTAGAGCTAGTGGAGTTAGGTTGGGAAGTGGTCTTGGCTTGATATGAAACCGAGACTCAAAGTACGAAGTCCTTGAGCCTCCACTGACTCGGCTGGCTCCCACACTGTTGTTTTGCTTTCATTTATGGCTCAAAACGACAGCTTGGAAAGACCTGAAACAGTTTCACAGCCCCTGTATGATCTCCCACACTGAAAACCGTGTAGCTCGGTGCCTTTCCTTCCTCCTCGTTTTCTGGGCTTTAATGACATATTTAGGCTCTAGCAAAGAACTTGTCACTTAAAGAGTTGGTATGTTTGCTTATGTAGAAGTAGAAAAAGGGGAGATGAGTAGAGGGGGAGGACGGTCTTTTCCTTTGCACCTAACTTCTGACAAGCCAGGCTGCTACTTTTGTGATACAGCTGTTTCTATCATACCACTGCAAAGCAGAGGGAATTTGTGTGGGCAATCAAAGAATGGCATAAGGTCTCAAATAGAGCCAACCAACCAATCCTGAGTGCAGTACACCTGGGGCTACATCATGCACAGCTGTCAGCGTGTGCATATGTGTGTGTGTGTGTACGCTAATCTTTAAGTCCAGCGTGTCTGTTGGACCAGTGACACATCCACACCTCTGTATGTCAAACCTCACTTCACCCTCCACCTCTCCTTCGGCTCCCCTGACGAGGCATCTCTTCGAGACTTGAGTGAGGGTCAAGAGGTCACAAGGATCAAGGCCATCCTAACTGTTCCAATATGTGAAGAGATGTCACGTTGTAACAACAGCTAGCTCAGGTTTCACACAGACAATGTTAGAGAGATCAAAAGAGAAAGCCGTGATGACAGCTGAAAAAAGGTGAAAACTCAAATATTCCCCTCAGAGCTGACACATATATACCGGATGTAAATTACAGTAATTCATTATTTTTAGTAGTTCATTAATATTTCTTTTGATAGATAATTACATTACATTCAAAATTACATTAGAGAGAGCTAAGAGATAAGCAAACAGAATTTACGCTCAAGTGAAACAACACTTTGGTTTTGTGCCTTTGTTTACCCAACTGTTATATCAATACACTGCTATCTTACAGCTTCCCCCTACAGTGGTTTTCACGGTTGTTGCCATTACGTAACCTGCATGTGGTGCAGACACAAAAAGAGATAATGCCTCAACATGCAGCTATGATTAATAGGGGAATACGCTGGTCGTGGTGAAACAAGCCCTACGGGGCGTCTCTTGGTTTGTGGCGATTGAACACCACCGGGGAAATAGACGATTACCTTGGAGACTGTGGGGAAACGGGCTCATGCTATGTGAACCCAGCAGGAGAGCGACCATCAATCGTCCCAAACTGAAGCTCCTCGCCGTAGCAGCGAATCACGGATCTGTTGTCCAGCGCATTCCAAAGCTGTGAAGACATGGAGGAAAACAGGGGGAAACATCAGCGGGTTGTAAATAAATCTCCAGACAAGGAGCTAAAAATATACTCTTTTAAACTTAGCTTGGTCACAGCTTCTGTCCCCAGTCCCACAGCTGCACTCGTGGTGCTCACTGAAGAAAAAGTTGCATTTCTAGATAATTTGAATTAGCATTGGGAATTACTCACACCAGCAGGCCAATATACATATATACAGAATATGCACACACTGTATACACAGATTTTATCATATCCTTTATCAATAGTATTATTAGGTTTCATTGTACTTATTTATTCAATACAAAACTTAGAGTAATAATACAATTTAATTAGAGGAGTATGCAACAAAACTGCTTCCAGTGAGGGTGTTTTGTGTATTTAATGTTTAGGTTTTAGGTATGCACCTTTCTCTTCCTGTGTGCCTGAATCATCTTCCTGGTAACACCCAAGGTGGGTGTAACAGGACAAGTCACACATCATCAACGCGTCATATATTTGGGGTATAACACATGCAATAGGCCTTGGTAACACCACAACATCATTGCAACACACATTTGTGACACTGGTACAAACAGAGAATGGACTCAAATGGAGTCAAAAAAAACAAAAGAAATGTTTAAATGCTGATAGGAACATATTAGGAAAAGGCTGGAGAAGGGGTGCAAACAGACTAAATCCACAATGAAAGGGGGGTGATGACGAGGGACAGGTGACAGCAGGGCTAATGAGGGACAGGTGAAAACAATCAAGGCGGGGCAGGTGATCACACAAGAACAGGAAGTGAAGCTACCTGAAACAAGAGACAGAGGTAAGGATACCAAAATAAAACGGAAAATAATAATTGAAAACTGGAAACAAGGAAAACATAACCTTAGAGGAGAACAGGGCATGACAACAGTCAATTATTGTATGTTAGGACATCCCAAATATTCTCAAATGTATGTAAATGAAAGTGTGCAAACAATTATAAACACAGTATATTTCAACTCTACCACCACCTGCCATTTTCCTGCTAATTTCCGGTACCAGTACAAGCTTTTGTCAACTAATAAAACGAATAAAACTAATGTCGACTCGAAACTAAACCAAAATGTTCAAGGCTTTCACTGACTACGACAAGACTCAATGTCAATTTAGTAAACTAAAACCTGACCAACAAAGAGTAGGATGATGTTGATTAAATATGACTAAAACTCACATAGACTTTTGATCTCAGAACGAAGACCATATCTAAATGAAAACACCATTAGTTTCCAACAATTGTAAGTGTTACTTGTATGATTTGACTCACAATACATGCGTGAAATGATTATGAACGCTAGTTGATGGAGATAAATGTGAAGAAACTGATGTAAAATAGTTGAAAGGGTCTTTCTTCGCAGATTCCATTGACTAGAGAGTGAGGAGAAACATCTATGATGCACACCTACTACTACACAACTCAGCTTTGTTAATATTCAATCACAAATGACACATGATTTCGCAAGCTTTGAGTGGTATTCAGCCTCGAACACACACTTGTATGTTGCATGTCATTTTATGAATGAAAGCAGCTTTTGTGTATCTATTCTGGCTCCTCCACAAAAAAAGTTGATGTTTACAGTTTGTGTTATAAAGCGTTGAGATGCTGCCACTCTCTTCCACTCATCAGCTTACTGTGGATATAATGACAGACAAAGAAAAACATCTTAGATGACTGTATCTAAACCGGCGGCTGTGGAACAAACGCCCTCACTTTAGGAAAGAAAAAAGCGAAGAAGGCGGACACATGCCAAAAGAAGCTGAGCTTAAATCAATGCAATTTCCTCCCTTCACGTCTTTGGCCAGAAGGACCTTTTAGAGTTTTCCACCACTTTTTCTTTTTTGTGAGAAATTCTTTCTGCTTTGAGATATACTGTAAATCACAATGCACGTGGAGGGGCTGAGCCAGTGAGAGAAAGGGAAGGTTGTGGAAGGTTTTATATTTGTCTTTCTGCCAGCGTGCGTCTGCTTATGTTTTTCTTAGATCAAGACGCAGGCCTAAAAAATCTAGTGCATTTCCTTCACTTCAGGAAGCACTTTCATAACTTCAAATACAATAATTTCCTTTTTGGAAAAACGCCGGGGATTATCCATGTGTATTTGGCTTTCATTTATCTGTTTTCTTCCCCTGAAAGAAAAGGATTGGAGAGAAAATGGGGGAGCTCACAGATAGTAAATGGTTGGACCTCTGGCCTCTGATCCTAAATGGGTTTTGATAGGTGTGGTGAATTCAGTTTCGGCTCAGGGGTTATGATTTACCGCCTCTCTGGTTTGGCTCCAGGAAAGCAGCACTCACATCTTCAGCCTATTTTCCTGTTTGTTTTGCCTTTCCTTGGTGGCAGCAATCCTGAATGTCGAAAGGTATGCAGGAGGAATCCCTCTCTCCTCACATAAAGAGGAAAGACTGAGGTTAGATGAGTGTTAAGGCATTTCAAATAAATTGAAGTGTGTTGACGAGAATATGAGAGGTTTATTTTAGTGTGAACCAATTGCTTTGAAGTGTACTTCAGTCATTAATTTAGAGTGTCTTTACCAGTATGTAGCACCATTAAGACTATTAAAGGTGTTAAAGTTGAGGCTGGCAAGTGGAGAAAGTATTCTGATGCCAAATTATGGCTTATTTTTATTCAACATATCACGCATGGGTGTTGTTGTGGTTGGACAATGACTTCACAGTGTTTTTTAAAAATGTTTGACATTGAATATTTAGATACTGAAGCTGTACTTTTGTTAAATTTGAATGAGGCAACCTTAGTCACAGTGTTTTCTGCTCACACAACTCCTGACATCAGGCCCTGCCAGAAGAATGTGCTACATTATAATGATGGAAGCAGTGGTGGGTCGAGTAAATAAAAATGGTGCTCAAGTAAAAACACTGTTAGTTTATAGTTATATTGACTGACTAAAGTAGAAGTAAAAGTACTCATAGAAATAACTACCTAAGTATCTCGTAAAAAATTGCTCAAGTATAGTGAGTCACTTCATTAGATGCAATTTATTACATCAATTTATTAAATTCAAACAGGTCCTCATGTTTTCTCAGATTTGATGAATTCTTGAAGGGTGGTCCATCATTTGGGCTGACAAATCAATGTGACGGTTGGTCCTTGTCATTAAAGGCAAACAGGGTCTGGATGTTGGAGCAGGGACGTGCATTTGTCTCATCTGAAGGAGACAGAGGCATTTCATCTTCTGCCATGATCTTGAACTGTACTCAATTGAAGGGGGTCATAGGGCCACACCTAGTAGCTATTAAGTTATCTTATCTCTCAATGTCGGATAACCGCAGTCGGGCGTGTGAGCTCGGCTGAATATAACTAGAACTAATAAGGGACAGGTGAAACTGATCAGGGCGGGGCAGGAAAGGCGGGAAAACCCACAAAGACCGGAGGTGAAACCAGACATGACACATGAGGAGTGAATAATCAAAGTAAAACAGGAAACAGAATAAATGAAAACCCAAAACCATGACGCAACTACTCTTAGAAAAAAAATGTCAAATGTAACGTGTTACCACTGAATGTAAGGTACTTGCAAAGTTTGAGCGGTTCATTGTAAAATTGAGAAAACCATGAAACTTACTCTATTGTTTGAAATGCAGTACTGATACTGAAGCTCAGATTTGCTTGATTCTACTACAGTGAAATGTTTGAGAGAAGTAACCACCGACAAGACTGTATTTATAACAATTTACAAATGTCAGTCCATGGATGTTAAAACGATTATAACCATCTTTCCAGCATTACTTTGTTAATTATCTGAGATGAGTTTCAGTTTGGCACTTTTGGGGCAAATTTTGAAGCACACCCAAAGGATCTAACACGCTTTAGGCATTGACCCATCCACTCTCGATCCAACCACTATGAATGATGCTTTAAATTACAATGTTTACTTGCTGTGGTCCCCCATACTCTACCCCCAAATTTGTGGCTTCCGACCATGCCGTCTACTGCTGACCAACTGTTTATGTAGCGCCGAACCACTTAGAACAGCCCGTGAGGGTGGTTCGATTTTCATGTGGTGAAGACTGAGGTCAGATACTATTTGACAATAATAGAAAAAGAGTGATGAATTTGGTCCGAAGGCAGCAGACTGAGGAATAGAGACATTGCGTCATTAGATGGTCCTACTGGTAAGGAGAGAGCTTGAGAATGTCAGGGTAGCACAACAATTTAAGCTGTGTTTACCAGCTTGTGTTCATGGTGTCTGTGTCATATGGCATGTAAATAATAAAAAGACACAGCGCCTCTGAGAGAAAGTCTGCCAGATGTTTCTTGCAGTGTGAAAACTCACGAGACGCATCTGGATCCTTTAAGAAAAACACTAAAAGTACATTCAGATAGCATTCAAACCATTTTACATCTGATTGGATTGTGAACTTAATGGGGTATCCGTGGATGGAAAGAGAGGCACAGAGAATACAGCATGGCGAGGCTGCAGAAAGGTGGAGGGTTATGATTGTGAAAGTGTTTTGTGTGCGCATGTGGACGGGGGTGTGAAAGAGGTACACCGCAGTGTGTTTGTGTACATGAGCCTGATCAACGTCTGACTGTAAATCAGACAGAGAGCGGAACTGGTGATGGCAGTTTGGGTAGCCACACTACACATCTAAGCTCAGCAGCTGCTTTATACAGTAACGGACACTCAGACAGACACATAAGAACATTTAAGATATTTCAGGATTTCTGGATGTCTTTTTATGTTGCTGTACTGCAGAACATTCCAGAAACACACGTGGAAATACCTGGTATTTCATATTTGAGCACTCTGAACATCAACAGTATCAGAGTTTGATATCAGTCCCTTAGAATCAGCTAGCAGGGGTTTCTTTGGAAATCTCATTAGGACATTTCATGCCAACATTCAGCAATCACACAAGAAGAAATTCCACATTAGAGGACGCAGAGATGCTTCAATACACCAGAATACAGTGCAGCCACATGTTGATTTAAAGGTGCCCTGCGGAGTTTTCTCGTAAACAAACAAAAGAGATGTTTACATTCAGTGTTACTTTGACAAATGTGTTGAATGCATTTCCTTCCTCATAAAACATTTACAAAAAAAGTATTTTTTTAAAAGTATTCTTCCCAGCATATCTTGGCTTCTCGTCGCCACCTGTGGATCAATGCTGTAATATATAAATCCATAGCTGTTGACAGCGCAAATGTATTCTGAGAGAAGTGAAAAATCATTGACGAGTAAAACCGGAGAATTAGGAGAAGCAGAGGCAACAAAAAAAGTAAATTACACCACTATCATCACAAAATAAGCCATGGGGTGCATTAAACATTCATTTAAGTTGGAAAGTAGTACTTACATTTACAACACTAAAAACGAAAGCGTGTAGCAAATGTTGAGGATTTCCTTTTATGACAAACGTTTTTAAGAATACACATCATAAAACACAATGCTATCAGAGGAGAAAATTGTTGCTGTGCGTGTTGTCTTAAACCATGTTAGCTTGGTGGTATCTACTTCTGGCAGGGCAAGGCTTTGATAGTCCCACACTCGTTTTTTCTTTTTTTTCATTTTCATCCCAATTGCTTCCCCTCCCTGTCCTATTGTTCCAGCGATGTGGCGTGAACACAGCTTCCTGGATTCCCACTCAGCGAGGCGAAGGACAGCACTCCAACTCCCTGCCAAGACACCTTATCTGTGCCTGGCAGCCTGCAGACAGGATGCAGGGGTGAGGGTGAGGGTGAGGGTGAGGTGGGGGTGTAGGGAGGGCTGGAGAGGGTAAAGGCTACAGGAAGGGACGGGGTAAATACAAGAAAGGGCTCGCTGGAAGACTTATAGGTGAAGAAATGTTGAAGTGCTGCACACAGGAGATCTGGTTTGGTTTGGTTTATTGTCTTCTTTTAAAATCTAAAAATGCAACATATCAGACTGAGTCAGCGAGTCAAGTCCTAGACTTATGTTTAACCCTGGTGTTTACACAGTTCACCAACCTTTACCAACCAGTGTACAACATGAAAAAAGAGAAAATGGATCAAAAAAACATTTTTTGTTCATCCAGCTACCTTGGGAAGATGAAAAGAAGCGTGATACTCTTGAGCAACATGTATTGACAACATGACAAAGAGGATTGGATGGGGAATGGAGTGAGGGTCGACAGGATGACCTCAGGGGCACACAGTCAAAAAGGAGCATTATTCTTTGCCGTTGCAGTAGTTAGCTGTCCAAATGTCTTCGGGGATCTGCACTGTATCCACTTGCTTTGACATGAATGAATGGAAATCTCCCATATTTTCTGTCAGGAGTGGTGGACCGAGCTAAGGGCATCATCCCTCTGTTTTGTTTTTGTTTTGGCCGTTTCAAGGCCACATGGCTGCCAACCGGTGACTTTTAAAAGGCAAATGTCTAATTAAAGGTACAAAAACAAGTCCTTGTTTGGCAGTAGGATGATTCACCGTTCCCCTCTGTTTGAAACTGATAAGGGTGATTTATTTGACTTCCCAATTCTCTGCTGATGTCTTTCTGTTGTTTGTTTTGGTTTGCTTTAGCACTGAAGCATAACTTGACATTGAATCGATTTTTTAGTGTGTGAACAAGATTGAAAGTTCACCGTTTTTCTCCAGCTCAAACTTCACATTGATTGGTTGTTTGTGTGTGTGTGTGTGTGTGTGTGTGTGTGTGTGTGTGTTTGTGTGAACGTGAGGAGAGATCTCTTCGAAACCCCAGAAAGGGCTATGGGGAGGATTTTTTTCTCTCTCTCTCTGTGGTTTTGGGTACAAAAAGTCAAAATCACACAAAGCTGGCACAAGTTGAGTCAGAAGCAGCTATAGCCTGCAGCCTCCTGAGCTCCTGGGTTTAGGCTAAGTGATGAAATGTGGGAGCTGTCTATAGGTTGGAGGCTTAAATGTGCCACGTGTTTATGAATTTTTCAGAGTTCATTGTACTAAAAATAGGGAGCCAGCTTCTTGCTCCAAATTAAATAATTCTGGTTCAATTTCTATGTTGTAAAAGTACTGATTTTGAAACAGCTCTTTATTAGAATTCCCTAAACTATCTGAAATTACCTGATGCGCCTCACTAAATTAACAATTTCGGTTGTGATTTGTTCTGTTGTGCAGAGCGATTTCTGAAATACCTTCAGAACAAATTGTTTTCTGCAAAGCACTTATTGCTCAATATTGAAATATATGTATAATGAAAAACTGATGTTTGAGAACATAAGGTCCTCATTCAGCAGACCGCACCAACAGGGAACATTTTAGTACTCACTTTGTACCGGTGAATATCAATCTTGTGGAACTATTTTAAAAGTAATAAACAGATAAAAAATAAAAACCAATCCAGCTGAATCTCCTCGTTTCAACACATCACAATTGAAAACATAATTACCTGCAATAGCTTGACGGCATCCGCTAGCACACCATATAACTGCAACATGATAATGACAATGGATGTTAGATTCAGTTCTGACTGCTGGCATGATGTGTGTTTTCTCTTTCCCCTATACGTTGTCCATGGTAATGAACAGTATAAAGCAGCGGTATTACTAAAGTAAAGGATCCACAGGTTGACGCACTGATACACTTTGACTGAGCTTACTACATAAGAACATCAAGGGCAGAAAGGTCATCAAAATGCCTTAAGTAACCCCTGCATATCACATTGAATATACTCTAACTCAGACCCCCTATGATCACCTTCCCACTCTGACACCACATCCTCAGGAAATGTAATAAAAATGAAAATGAAACAGCATGAGTGCCATATTTTTGGATTTTCTTTGGAAAGAGAGGAAAGACGAACGTAGGGGGTTTCTACCAATACATCTGGGACACTTGAAAACAATTAATGATGACATTTTCCTTAGAATTTCACTTGATTTCTTCTTTTTAATGCTATGATTACTCATTACTTCCGAGAAGCCACCTGGACAATAAGATGGAGTGTCAAGTCTTTGTTTTGTGTTGCTTATGTGGTGAAATACATGAGTTAATATATTGAGGCTATTAAGTAAAATTACAGTCACGATTGCATGTTACCGGTGTGACTACAGTTAAGGAAACATTAAGGAATAGCCTAATAGGGAGTAGTCTCTTTGTGATTATGTTAAACAGAGAGAAAAAAGATGTCTGTGAGTGTGCGAGGAGAAAAATAAAACAGGTTTTGGAATCATTAAACAGCAGATTGTCACGGTGAGCGCTTAGCCCTCAAATCCAGCAGGTTTCACACCATCTGGTGCGCTAATGCACTGCAGCATCTCTCAACACGCCATGTGAATCCCAGGAAATGACAACTACCAACCACAACTATGCAGCACATTTATGGTGACATGCAGCTGCCACATACATCCACTAGATGTCAGCCAAGCTCCCTAAATGTTCTCTGGCTTACAGGGAAAAAAGGACCTGAAGCATGTGTAGAGAAATGAAACGCATGCACATATCTGGGACATTTGGGTAACACTATGCCCTGTTTTACTTTGGCTGTCTTCAATGTGATATGCAGATGGAGGGATGCACGGAGAGGTGCGTTCCCTGCACAAGGCTGTTCAATCACTTCAACAGATGCTACTTTCATTCCTTCACTCACACTCTTTCTCTATCTCTGTCTCTGCCAGGTCACAGTATTTGTGTTGTGTTTCACTAAACAATATCAACTTCAATGTTCAAATGTGAAACTGAGTTGTGAAGGGACATGTTGTGATCGATAAGAAAGGAGAAAGGAGCCCCGTGGGAGGAAGAAGGACTACAGGGACTGTAACAAACATGGTGTCTCTACCTATGATATCACCAGTCTGTGTTTGTTTGTGTCTGTCATACAGGAGTGTGTGTGTGAGACGGTGTGTGAATGTAGAAGGGAGTGATTTAGAGGTTAATACAAGTTTCTTGGGCTCCAAAGTCAAAAGGGGAACATAGTGCTGCTATTAAAACATATGATTTAAAGTTTGTCTAATTTTCTGGGTTAATCAAAAACCTTTAAATGTGCACATTATCTACGGTATTAGAAGAAAATCAAAATTAAATATGCGATCTAGGAAGAAAGTTTACCTTAATATTAATGGATGCATAATGCTGACAAATCTACCCTGGTTTAAAAAAAAATATATCAAAGTGTGACAAAATATTGCTTCCTTATCAGACAGAATGCGTCAAAGATCAGATAATATTTAGTGTGGCAGACGGGGTCACTGTCTTTGCTTCCTTCCTGATACTTCCTTCCTTCTTTCCTTCCTTCCTGCCTTTCACACTCTCTCCTACCCCTCTCCACTCTCTCTCTCAGTGGGACCTCGTGCAGACTCTCTACCCAAACACTGCTCTCTTGTTTAGGGCTGGGCGAGCCCTCTGTCTGACCACTCCTTGGGTCTAATCGCAGCTGAGTTCTTTCCAAATTGCAATTACTGATAAACAGAGTTGGCTGATGGGGACAAGTGATTGTGCAGGCCATAGCGGGCAGTATCTGGCATCGGCCTAATTGTCACAAACAATCTGCCTCATTTCTTTACCCTCGCTACCAGAGAGTGATTGCGCTGAGCACACTTGAGGGGCAAAACCATTTATGAGTGCGCTCATTTGGGACCACTTTGAAGTGTTTCTCGAGAAAATGTTCCTCTCCTCGGCAGTCTGCGTTTTGGGATTGTCTCTAAACAGTTGTTTTAGTCTCTGGCGATAATCAGCCTCCATTAAGAGTTATTTTGATTCGTCATCACAGATAGTGGAGTATTCAGTGAGTATGACACACAAAATGTTATGTTTGATGTTCATTTCCCAGGATACTGTGAATCTTCATGTACACTTTCTACATCCAAAAAGGGCAACACATTGCTTCACATTCTTACAGTTAATGAATAATTGCACATGTGGGAGCTGCCCAGTGAAACCACAGCTGTCTAACATACTTGGATCAGGTAAGTTCCTTGCTCAAGGGTCCATTGCCATTACCCAAGAATTTTTCCTACTCTCAGGACAAACCAGCAACCTTCCTGTCACAAGCCTGTTTTTCAGCCCTTTACACCGCCATGATCCCCTATTTAGAATTATATGACTCCCACAGTTTCACAAGGCCTCGTTCTGCCCAGATGTGAATTTAACCAAATGTGTGACATGGGACTTGTCTGCGGTTTTAAAAGTCACTTTTGGAGCACAGATTCTTCATCTGGGATGTAAAAAAAGTAGCATTCTACATGTCTTTCTACAGCGTGAGAGACAGGTTGAAGGCAACTGAAGCGAGGAAGCTATAACCTTGTCTTCTCCTCATCCATCCTGAGCTTCAACCTCGGCGAAGTCCGAACCCTCCCTCAGCAGAAAGAAAGAGGAAATGACCCAATTTAAACAGGAAGTGCTGCGAGGTGACCAGTAGCAGTCCACAGGGAGATGGGGATGGTATGCTCTTATGGATGTGTGTGCATGTGTGAGGCTTTGGTTTGTGCTGGCCTACCTCTGGTCCTGCTAAACCACTGTTTTAGCAGTTTGGGGCAGGAAACAGCTGTGGAGAGTGAGGTGGAGGTTAAAGTCTGCACACAGCCGTTTGAGGGTTACAGTGCGCTGTTTGCCAAAATCAATCAAATTGCACGAAGCTGGGCTTTTACTGAGCTAGAAAAACCACATCATGTTAGCACATTCGCACAGACACAGGCTCCAGCCCACTGTCAGTCATGCTGGATAACACGTGGCCACCCTGATGGAGGTGGATCTCGTGACGATACATTCAGTCACGGGTTCTTGAGGTATTTTCATCTCAATGATTGAAAATCTGGCAAGGTTTTAAGAATTAATTTATGTGCATTTTCAAGATGAAAGCAGCCCGAACGAGCGACCAAAATATCAAGCAGATGAGGAGCAAAAGTGAAAAATAAGATGAATGAAGGGTTGAGTGAAACGTCGACAGTCACTGGACTATTTTGAGCTTCATGGTTTTGCAATGACGACGTGTCACTTTCTGGGTAAATTAGTCACACCCCCTCGCCCAACCGGCCACATCACCACAATTCACTGGGTGGCTTCTCTGTGGCTTTTTGCTCTTGACAGTGAACATGTCTTCCACTAATGAAAACCATAATGCTACAAACTGATGGATCGCTGTGGGTGAGAGTATACTGTACAGAATGTTAACCGGCATTTGTAAAAAATTGATGCAGACGCTCGCCATTCACTCCCGAAGTGCAGCCTGAAGCACATTTGATTTGTATTCCCATGTTTTCCGAGCGATTCGACCTGTAGCTTGTCCCCGCCAGAGCTGTGGCATTTTGGGTATGCAAGTCCCAAGAGCCTGTTGTCAGCTCTGACGGGTAAAAGGTGAAATGTGACACTTGTGTCAAGCCTGTGGGCAACTCCAGCATTCACACATGATGCAATGACAAAATAACCACAACTCAGCTGAATGGTCCAAGATGTTTGAATGATTCGATGACTTGAGAATGATATTAGAGCTCAAGGGGTTAGTTTTGCGCCAGTATGTGAACAGTATGAACCAGATATACCAAATATACCAAATATAGTGCAATATTTTACCCCATATTGAGGCCTCTCTGACATTGTCTCAACAACAATTTATTGTTATATTATGAATAACTTCGCAAAGGCACAATCTGTATTGTACTATATTGTACAATTGTTGCTGTTACTCTGTCTGCAGCTGTTCTGTACACTGGTTTTGTGACCCCCTGGTTGAAGTTGAGGCATCTGCATTTGTTTGCATGTTCAACTGTGAGACGACCCCAAAACTGGGAGACTGGGAGGCATTAGCAGGTAACAGGAGAAGCCCCCTTGGGACGAGCGGAGGGAGCTGGTGGGTAGACCAGTGAAAGATGCTGTCACTCCCCACATCTATGAACTCCGCATATTATTCCTTGTACAACTCCACATAAACTAATGCAACAAGAGAGACACCACAAAAACAAAAGCCGAGTCCCAGGGGAGACCCCCCGAGACAAAATACCTCATAATCCATTTGGTGTCAGATCAGTTTAGGACACTCATATATTACCTCAGACCTCTTTCTGTCACCCTGTGCCCCCTGGGTAGTAATGACTGGTTTGTCCAGAGAAAAGAACATTATTGCTCAATAGCTGATAACGAACGGTTAATCTGTCGCGCTTTTTTTAATAATCGTCTGACATTAACTGGAAGCAGCTGGTACTGGTATTTATAGAATGATCTGAAATTTCATTCTATCTGTTATCCAGCTGCCGCGACTGCATCTGGCAAGCAGCCTGTTTTACCTTGGAAGCCATTTTTCTCTCCCTCTCTTTCCCAGCTCTCTCTCTCTCTCTCTCTTTTGTTGTCTCGCAAAAGTGTTTTCATTGAATATAAAATGGAAACAAGGTAAAGTTTGGCAACGATTACACCAGTAGCTGCACCCTGGATAAAGATTATCGGCTTTGTAAAAGAAAGGATCGCGAAGCGGTGTTGCGATCTATCCAGAAGGCCGTAGGGCCAATTGACCTGCTGCAATAGATGCTACAACACAGTGATACTGATGATACGGTCTAACTTTTGCAATTACATGCTTCAATCCAATCTTGTACTGTAAATGCTTACAAGGCAAATGTTTTCTATATATGAAAATGATCTGTTATTTGGTTCCCAGATCAGCGTAGAAGAGCATGTTAAGTACATTTAAATGCTTGTATATGTGCTGTCATCGGAGCAGACACCCTGAAGAGCTATGTGCAGTACTCTGTGTCAAAGTTGTAAATTATACGACCAGTTTGAGGGTTGGTTTGGAAGCTCTCTTATGGCTCCCTAGCACATTTTTTTATGGAATACAGTTCCTTAAAGTGAAATTCCATGCAAAAGTAGAATTCCCACATGTTGTAGCTATGGTAGACAGTTTAACCTGGAACAGTAGATATGAAAAGTTTTCTCTCAGACACGGACACAAAGGAGCTGTAACTCCTTGTATGCGCCTTGTATCATTTGTATTGACATAATTTGATTAAACGTTTTATAATTAATTTTGACAGTGAAACTTTTTGCTTGTTCCGTCCAAAACAAAGTCTGACTCTGAGGTCAACCGCAGCATAGCACCCCTGGATCTGGGCTGCTTGTTCAAAGACCTTTGTGCTGGGTGGATGTTTGTTGTCATGGTTCCTTAAATCCCATGCTGTGTTTGTGGATTCAGTCTCATACTGTTGATCGCATAGTTTATTGAAGACATCAAAGATTTTTTTTTTTTTTTTGCCGTAGCCTTTTTTCTTTCTCTGTGGAAGAAACGTGTTAATAATCTGTGATAGGGTGAATCGTTTGAACATGATTTTTCTCATTCCAGCAGCTGTAAACAAGGTAAGACAAACAAAAACTGCTTTTGAGGGGGTTGTTGTATATCACACACTCGCACACACACACAATTTTGTTTAGAGTCCACAAATCCAAATAGAAGATCCGCTTTTGCACGTCACTTTACACAGCCGTGCTGTTCTCTCCAACAGCCCGGCCATTACACGCAACAACGACACACACACATGCACAGATGCAAACATGCCATACTAAATTGGTCTAATATTTACAGACTGTCTCTCTAGTGAATCTGGCCAAGGAGATTTGTGTGAATCCTCCCAGAGCCACGCTACACCCACATCTGTGGAACGCCACTCCCTCTGTGATGTGTCCCTCTGGATGGAAGATTACAGATGACCTGAGTGTGCCTCAGACAGCAACAGATGAAAGAGCAGCAATCTATTCACACCTTAGAAGAGATACATTGCGGATGTAGAATATGAAACCATATAAGAGCCTATTTTTTAGCATAAATAACCTGGTGGTATTCTATATGTGTGATGAATACTAGTTCACTACTGATCTACCCAAATGCAGTGGTAGAATGTAATTAAGTACATTTACTCAAGTACTGTAATTATGAGGTACTTGTACTTTACCTGAGTATTTACATTTTATGTCACTTTATACTTTTACTCCACTCCCTTTTGAAAGCCAATAGTGTACTGTTAACTCCACTACATTTATTTGACAGCTTTAGTAACTAGTTTCTTTGCATGTTCAGATTATTAATAGAAAAACAAATGCATCACTTATTATAATTCAATAATATGATATATTATTATGCCGAAATATAATAAATACTTTTTAATTTTTGATACTTACAGTATTAGGTATAAATAAATAAACTTAAGTTTAAATTGTGATGCTAATACTTTTGTACTTTTACTTAAATAAGACTTTGAATGCAGGACTTTTATTTGTAACAGGGTATTTTTACATTGTAGTATTGCCACTTTTACTTAAGTAAAAGGTCTTAAAACTTAATACTACTAATACTACTTAATACTTCTTCCACCACTGTGCATTGTCAGGATGTTTTGTGGCAGATTAGATTGTTGATATATATTTATCTGCTGTTTCAACTGACCAGGAAGTATTTTACAGAATATTTCTGCTCTCTTCTAACTTAATTAAACAACTTAAAATTACCTTGACGTTGAGTGCATCATTTATTGTGTTTTTATATAAAAATAGTCCGCTTGTATAGTTCAGTGTGACATGTTGTGGGTTAGGTTTTGTGTGTGTGTTATGTATGCTGTTTGATTCAGTGTGCATTTACACCTCATGTAATAAAGATGGATTAAAATATTTCCAGTCATCTTTGAGCTATCAACATTTCCTTTGGGATAATTAGACTGTTTTTTTAACAGCCCTGATTCAGCGCAGACTCATCCGCAGAGGGCCGTGACTGAGCTTCTGAAGAATGTGTGTTAAATTTTCTAACACGTGGCCCTGTCTGACTTAGTTTGGTGTCAGTGTGGCACGTTCCAGCGAGGTGCACGTTAGGAACCTCTCTGGATCACGGTCTGTTTCTGTTGGAGCGCTGGGCCACATATTTGAGCCACATGTGTGTGTTTGAGACGGAGAGCCCAAATGAAACACACATTGGGACGCAGAAGTGCTGCGTCTGCAGTCGGATTCCTGGAAGCAGACTCAGGGGCTGAAAAACAGGGGATAACTGTCACGGCTGAAATGGTATTCTGGGAATTATTTGACGGACATCTCATTGTTATGGTTTTATTTCTTTTTGAATAGTTTGGACGCTTCGCTACTGTGTCTGTTTTTCATATCTTGCTGCAGTGACTGTCATTTTTTGACAGAGGGCAGCAGTAAGCCATTTAAAAACAAACACGCTCCGCTTTGGTCTGAAACCAGAACCACATGCCAAAGACAAGCCATGAACTTAAGTTGATCACACTCTGCCTAATTTGTCCAATTTAAGCTTGTTTGATTCACTGGTTGAAAATTGTCTGTCTGGGGAGAGCCAAACCACCATTTGCTCCATCTCCAAAGCATATTTGAAAGGCTGCCAGCCATATTTGGGGTTGCATGCGCATTGCAGCATTGAAACAATATGTCAGTTTGGAGCATGGCTTCATTTGAGCAATGAGCAAATATGCTGATGGAGCGATCTTGATATTGTGCAACAAAGTGGATGACAAGGGGAGTAACAGGGGTTAAAAGACACTATCAACCTTTTGTCTTAACATTTTTTTTCTCTCAAATCTCTCGGATTGTTGTGTTGGCCTCTTGAGACCTTTTTATAACTGCAGTCTCCCATATAAGAAGAATAATGGTCCTTATGTGTGCCCCTTAAGAGTTTACATCACCCCATAGACCCAACTGTGTGAAAAGTAATCTTCTCTTTGACAGGCTGTAAAGACAGCCAATAGGTTTCTGTGTCCTTCTTCTCACGGCACATTTCTGATCGCAGCTCGATCCGCTTAATGCTGCCGACAGTTAAAAACCCTGTCACTCAAACTTGAAAAGTTGTTTCATATTTACTGGAAACAGAGGCATGATGTGACAGGGCGTATGCATGAACTGTAATTGAACTCATGGGTGTTAGTTCTTGTTATCTGAACACAAATGTGACAAATTAGCTGTAGTTAAATAAGGCATCTTCTGCAAGATCAACAGATAGTGAGGCTTCATGTGTCACGGCGTGGCCTGGTGGAAAACCGTTATCTATCAACATCGCATTCTGAGTGCGTGTCCACTGTTGGTTAAGACGGAGGGAGGGCAGGACATTAAAATACTCAGAGAACTGACCGTACTTGCTGGCGTCCCCCAAGGCCCCGTCGAGAGCCCGTTCTCGCTTGTCTTCATAAACAGAGGTTGCTCGGGTACAAAGTGTGTGTGGGGGAGGATTCATTCCTGCAAGGGTTCATGTACTTGAGCTTGGCATTTTTCATATTTACATTGCTTGATCGTCTCAGTAGATCTGTTTATGATATTTTCCCCCTCACTGTTTGTTTGTAGTTCTTTCTTCTCAACTAATGCTCTCCTCCATCTCCCCTCCCACTCTTTTTATCTCTCCCTCTTCTGCATGGTCGCTTTCTAAATTCATTCCCGAAAAGATTTTCTTCATTGTTCTTTGAAATATGTGTGTGACATATTTGATTTATATTTCAAATGCACATAAAGGAGGTCTGTATAGAAAGATGACAGATATTTGACAAAAACATAGCTGGCTGTTGTGACTATGAAGTGAATAGAGACAGAAACCAGACTGTTTGTGACTGCAGCAGCAGCAGCAGCGAGTCTATTTCCCCTGGCAAACCTGTAAAAAAAAAAATAGGCCAGAAAATTTTGAAGCAGATCCATTTCCACTGCACTCAGTTTACTTTTAACTGTTTCAGCCCGTCTGTCCCACACCTGGTCGCTGAGCGTGGCACTGAACAGAGCACGCTCTGTTCTGCGCCCAGACAAATCTGCCGAGCCATACGGAAAATAAATCAGCTCCACATTCATTAAACAAAAAAGCTGTGGGCAGATTTATTTCATTATTGGGTCTCTCTCATTTTTAGCATCCGCTTAGCTTTTTGCCCTCCACCTTCTACTTCTTTTTTTCTCCCCCCTCACAGCACTTTAACTCTCTAAGGTAATCCTCCATCTCATTCCTTTTGGCTCCTTGTGGAGCAAAGGGCCTCAGCCGTGCTTCTCCGGTGGATCCTCTTCAAAGGGATCCAGCGTATGGCATTTGTGTCTCCGCCTCTTTGCTATCTCCTGTGCTGTGGTTTGTGAGGTGCTGTGAAAAACGCTGGCCCAGCCACCTAAAATTGCTGCATAATGACCCAGTGAAATGTCCCCTACCAGGAGAGCCGGGGCTCTCTGAAACAACACAGACGAACCTGCACAAATATGCTGCTCTGTTTATGGAGAGGCAAAGCCCTCATGGAAATAATCGGCCTATTAGGGTCAGATATTTCAAAGTGTGCTATCTGTTTTCCCCCTTTACCCTCACTTATGGTCTTTGATACAATTCCCATGCCCCGTCCCCCAGCGGCAGCACTTCTCTATGATAAAATCCATCCGTCACTGATTCTCTCTCTCTCTCTCTCTCTCTCTCTCTCTCTGCGTCTCCGTGGCACACTGTGCAACGATAAAAGTGTTGATTTGTTATCATTCTGACTTTGCGATGCTGGTGCACATTGAGGTCACGGAGCAGAGCAACTGTGAAACCACAGCGCCCAAGTCTGACAGTGTCGTGAAAATAAACATGGAGATATGTCAGTTTCATTTAAAATCTTGAGAGATTGTGTTGAGTTAAATTCTTCACTCCCTTTCCTTTCTGAAACTCCACTGCAGAACGCTTGCGGTAATAAGACACGAAAGCAATATTTCAGAAAAACAAATACTTTGGCTTATTATTGTTACTGAAACATGACTGGGGCCTTTGAGAAGTATCACCTGTTTTACACACATCGAACAGCCTTGTCTGTGCCCTTCCAGCTGCTGACAGTACGACTAACTCTGAGCCGCTATCAGCTCCATCCTCCCAGCATCCTTTGAGGAAGGAAGCAGGCCAGGCTGCATCAGTGCCCCACAAGCTTTGCACCGCCATCTCCTGCAGGGACACTGGT
>CAKALG010000021.1:0-15974 GCA_916700815.1 Helicolenus hilgendorfi | reverse complement strand
AGGCAGAGACAGAGGCATAGGCAGAGGCAGAGACAGAGGCATAGGCAGAGGCAGAGACAGAGGCATAGGCAGAGGCAGAGGCAGAGGCAGAGGCATAGGCATAGGCAGAGGCAGAGGCAGAGGCAGAGCGAAAGGTGACAGTAACGTACCGAACACAGCAAAATAAAAATAAAAATACAGGCAGAGGGCAGAGTGTCTGCAGATACAGACACCACCACACAGTGCTAGTGGGTCATAAGTAACGACTGAGAGGGAGTCTGTTACGCGCCGAGCTGTGTTGCCTGTGTGTTGTGTTTTTGTGACCTTTACTCTGTCTCTTTGGAGCTGTAGTGTCAAATTGTTTTACTCCCTGATCATTCGCTGTCTCTGTGGAGCAGTAGATTTAAGTTGAGTACCTTCGGGTTGTGGTTACGGCCATAATTATTTAGTTGTGTACTAAATAAACAGAAACTGTTTCTTACAACTTTCAATAAAACATGTAACAGGAAACGTGTGCGTAATCCCTTTCTACTCACACTCAGCTTCGAAGATGAGTCTCCCGCTTTCGGTTAGAGAGTAGCTCTCATTTGGTGTTTGTACATTTTTGTTACCATACTTTTTGTTAATAAATTGTATGAATATTTTTCACACAATCTTGTTGCCAGTCCTCTCATTCCCGGGTTTACAAATTCATTTTGTTACTCCCTCCATCCCCTGGACCTTAAACGGAGGGGAACGTAACGGAGTCTATACATTGTTTTTTAGGAAAATCCTAGTCATTGTGCCTTTAACCAGCCATACAGGCTCTATAAATACATATCCTCTGTCAAATATCAACTGGACTTCGGGTTACTACAACACACATCTGCAGAGGGTTGTGAAAGGTTAAATAGCGCCCAGACTGTGGGGAGTATGTGAAGTGTCTGTAGCATGGCGTTGGGTATGAAAATAAACTTGACTTGGAGGTCACTGCGATAGCAATCTGAGTGGAGATATGGAAAGTTTGAGAAAATATGAAAAATATGCATCGCAGTGCTTTCAGACGTACAGCGAATCGAGTGTGATTAAAATTCTTGTCTCTACTTTGATGGACAGTCGTTCTGGTATATGAATGTGGGCTGTGTTCAACGCATGTGGGAAACATGCTGAGTGAGCGGATATCGAGGGAACCGTTGATTCACTGAGTGACAAGCGTGACCGATTCTCCTGCAAATCAAGTCCACCGCTTGTTTTTGGAACTGTATTCCAGGGTACGTTCAAAACACTTCAACAGGGTTTGGACAGAGATGCAAACAGGCGATACAGTTGGCAGCTGTAATATGAGTAGAGTTGGCCAATATTATATTAGAAGTAGAATAAAATGATTTTTAGATTAACTGTACTTACAGGTCACACAATCTGAGGAATGTTCCAGACGTCTACAGAGATGTTTTCATTTTAAAGGCAGTCTGGGGAATAAGATCGTTTTCTTAGTCGGATTAGTAAATAAAGAATTAAAAGATAAATAAATAATGCATTTAATCATAAAAGATCATAAAGAAATGGCAGTACCATAATGGTACAGTATCATGGTACATTTTACCAGGGTAATGGTACTTTACTATCACTGTAGACGCCTCATGACCATGCCACTGTAATACTAAAACGTCTCATCACACAAGTAGCTCGGTTGAAAATATGTTTAATAGATGTATATTATACGTCTATTAGTCTGTAGACGTTTAATTAGATCAAGGTTATTAAAAGTTGAAAAGTGAAAGTATAGTACACGTCTAGTCTTAGTCTAGGTCAGGGGTCAATAACCAGCGTCTCTTCAGCTCCTCTCCAGTGGCTCCCTGTGGATTTTTAAAAATGGAAATGAATAACTTTTTTGTTTACATTTTCATTTGTATTTATCATTGTTGTAGGTCTATGGTCCGACGGTACGACGGAGGATTAGGGCCACATTGAGGAAAGAAAATAAATCTGGGATTTTGAGAATAAAGTTAGAAATTCCGAGAAAAACAAATCGTAATATGAGAATAAAGTCATAAATTTAAGAGAAAAAAGTCATATTATTATGAGAATAAATTCATAATATTATAAAGTAGTAATTTTACGTGTTATTTTCTTTTTTGCTTGTAAAGTTATGACTTTATTTCTCGTAATATTCTGACTTTATTCTGTAAATCTCAGATGTTTTTTCCCTCAATGTGGCCCTAACACTCCGTAGTACATTGTCTCTTTGTCCCTCACTGCATTAGACTTATATACTATATACTTAGACTCTAAACTGTGTTACCTTCATCACAATGATCACAGGTTTTTTGCCTAGGCAATGTTTCAATCTGTGGTTCTGTGTATATGACAAAAAATAAACAGTTATACTGTAAACGCGGGGCTGTGTAGTGCTTATGTTAAATACTTACAGGTTTTTATGCTTTTTTTAAAATATGTAATGATGTTTTTTAAAATCTGGTGTAATATCGGGCTGCATGTAGCCAATAACTCCTGTGGTCTATATCGGAGCTAAAGCATAGAGGCGATGTTGAAAAGACGTCTATTGCTCGGTGCTATGTATAAAATAACTATTATTATTTTGTCCTTTATTTGGGATCGTTTGGGACATTACAGCAGCAGTTCACACAGCCTCTAGTTAGACACTTCAATCTTTTCAGCTTTTTATAATGTAATAATAAAACACAGAACTAGAGCATGGGGTGTTTTTCATTTGAGATCAAACTTTTTTTTAAATAAATAAATGTTTTTGGGGGAAATACGCATTTTCCACTTATCCCAAATTTCCTCAAATTGAATTTCCTGAAGCCTCGTGGCAACAGTGGTTCTTTCCTTTACAAAGATTTACAGCTATCTAATTTAAGTAGGCCCTGTACACCCCACTCAGGTGATTTGAGTTATTATGGGTGGTTAAACCTTCCCACTTCCCTGACATTTCCTCTGAATCTCAAGGTGGGACAAACTCTACTTTAACGTTCTTATTAGTACACGCAGTCTGGTGGACCAAACATCAATCCCAGCATAGCTGTGCCCAACTTTAACTCAAGTAAAACTAATAAGCCACAATAACTGAAAACACCTTACAAGAAAATCCAAACAACCAGCTCCAATTACTTTTTATTAATACGCCATAAAAATAAGAAACAAGCCTGTTTTTGTTACCCGGAAAAAGAGCACGCGAGAAATTTGTTTTAATTTGCAAAATATAGTCGTTTTCCCATGGTGACTGTCACTCCTATGAAAGTGTGCACCATTACGTTTTTATGACATTTAATGCGCCATCATGCAAAGTTCTCTCACTTCATGCAGTGAAAATAATGTATGGTAAATTGACTATGTATGAAACAAACAATACAACATACCGCTGAATCAACACCTCTCCAACAATCTCAACAAAAATGTAATATAGTTGAAGTTTTGTAATAAAGTATAAATAATTACATTTGTTTTAGCACTGGGTCGGATTACACTGCCCAGATGTTTGTAATGTAGCCTGTGTTGTAGATTTGGCCTATAGCCTGGTCAAACCAGAGAGACCTTTTAAATGAAATTCTACTGTAGCCTAGTACGCAGTTCCATAATCTAATATTTCTATCATGTAGCTATAATCTGCCTTCTCTGTTTTAACAAAATAAAAAGTGTGAACACATCATCTCCATACCAGAGGTCTCTCAGGCAGGGCAGGGCAGGGCACTGCAGAAGCATGTTGCAGATTGGCTCAAACCTCTGTTGGTCTATGTGTGTTGGACTCAAGTCATCCGTTCAATTTCACTGGCAAAGGGTCAAATAGTACACATGTCTTAAATCACCTTACAAACAATTCAATGTTTCAAATGTTCAACCTTGCCTTGCTTTGCTCTAAAGGAACTCCCCTTAGCACCTTGCAGATCCTGTTCAAAATCAATTTTTGATTTGCTGCATTGCTCCTTCATAATGGATTAAATCATATGCACAATACAAACACCTGCAAGACAGCACTCTTTCAGCTAGCAGTTAGCTAGTGGTTACCATTGGCTCCATTGGCTGTAGCTTACAAGCCGGTTGTGTTGCAGCATCATCATGATTGGTGTTAGCGTTGTGGACTAGTTAAGACACACAGATGTCAAAATAACTGCTTCAATTGCTCCTTCATAATGGATTAAATCATCTCCACAATGATACAAACACCTGCAAGATAGCACTCTTTCAGCTAGTTGCTGGCGTTAGCTACATTAGCTACACTAACCATTTTAGCTGCTGTAGCATTAGCTTGTTCTGTATTTTGGTTAGCTTGATGCTATTAAATTGTTTTTAGGGTAACATAATAGTTTTTAAGATGCTATAATATATATATATATAAATATACCAATCCATAATGTGCTTATCAGGCAGTGTACTGTTGTCAGCTAGCTAGGAGCATGGAGCTCTTCATGGAGCTCTTCATGGAGCAGTAGCATGTTGAGCGGGTGGTTATCCTCCTCCACACCTGTCCATTGAGGTCAGCCACAGGTAGGCCTACACACTGTTTACTTTCAGAGAGTAAAGGAGGCCTCTTTAAATAACCGTACATACATTTATAATGTGCTTAATCTTGCTGTTCTGACGGGACATTTAATGTCTGTGTTGTGTAGCAGCAAATCATGAGTATAATAAATCATTACTGGTGATAGATTTGGGGATTAGAGCACTTACTTGCTTGATCTGTAACAGCCTACCATTACTCACTGTTATTATTGACACTTTTTTCATTTTGCGTTAAATCCTTTTCAGTCTCTCGATTCATACCTTTTATTTTATTACCTTTTATACAAGCTATGTGTTACTAATAAATCATAATACTGCACAGTCCAAGATGAATCGCTCTTTGGTTAACCTATAGTCATACAGACCTAACTGACAGACATATGCAACGACTAGGCTGTTTCACATATGTTGTACCTTTGCCTCCCAGACTGACGGAAAGTGTGTAGAAAAAGACAACAAATGTGACAGCACTTTGCATGAAAAATAAGATCACATTAAATCATATTAAACAACTGTAATACTAAACCAAATGTACATATAAGTCCATGATACTGGAGTTGGACAACATGACTAGCCACTAATTCAAAGAAGGCTAATATTAGCTCTTTAAATGGGTCTGACTAATGCTAGAAAAACAACATAAATCCACGTGGGGGTAAGATGAAAGCTTTAGTGAAATAATGGAAGAGTGTGTTGGCGTACGTGGGCTCCGTGAAGTTACAAAAAAGTGCCGGTTTGGTGCAGACGTAGGATTATATTGCAGCTTGGGGACGTAAATTGGCTCGGTCGCACTCGATGACCTCAAGCTAGTTTCCAGTGTCCGTGGAGGGAAATTACTGCCCAGCAGTGGAACATGTTGGATGAAAACCAGTCTGATTGTAACCAATTTTTTGATGTGTTTGTGGAGGTCGGTGATAGCCATCGCACAGTAGAATGGGTCGGTCTTAGCCCTCAACTCTCACGGGTCCAATTCGTGATGTTTCTGGGGTTAAACCAAAACCACCAGAGAGAATATAAACTCATGTGGCACTGGTATATATTTTTGATTCCTTCCAGAGTATGTGTTGGCCCTGTAGAGGTTTGATCCATTTTCCATTCTCTCTGGATTCAAACACACCCTTATCACCTCTTTAACCTTTGAGTTCGATCAACCGTTCTCAACCTCGTCGCCTCGTGAGCTCTTAAAACGAAGCAGAGCCGGCTCGTGTCACCCAATCAAAGGCTGCGTCTGCAGTTCAACCAAAGGAATGACGTTCCCTCTTCGGGTTGTTTCATTTGATTAACTACCAGCAGAGGCCAAGCAGGCTGGAAAACCTGCAGTATATCGCTAGAAGGAACTAATTTAGTGCACTATATCTGAGAAATAATATGATTTTATGGTAGCAATGGCACCAGTTGGCAGGGTTAAAGTTGTAAGTTGTGCAGGAGCTACATATTGTGTGACTATGCTCATAATTTTAGGGTGTTTTTTTTGCAATCCTAAAAGTGTTTTCCAGGTACCAGAAGGGATAAATAGTTGGTCAGCCTCTTCTTGAACTTCCCTAGACACACTGAGGTCAGGAGAGGTTCAAACTATTTGATTACCAGTTAAGGGTGGGCCTACTGGGAGATATCGACTCTGAAATTCTTCATTTAAAATGGAGGTCCGGCCTTTTGAGTCCTTAAGTGCCGTTACTTGTCAACACATCTTCAAGTTGCACTGATCAGGATTTTATAATATCAATGGATCAAATGACGACATGTAAAGTGAAAAGGGCTGCTTTTAGTGCCAAAATCAACAAAATCGTCTGTTCCCCCTCAGCTCTAGAGAGCGATTTATTGTCTTTGAGCTCATCGTTTTGGTTTTACGGTGCCAGCTTTACTGCTTTGGTTCACGTTTACCGTTGACTGTTTCCTACAACAGTTGATTGAGATCGAAACGGAACTAAAATGAGAGTGAATGTGAGGGGTTTTTCATTGGGTTTTGGATTATTGCAGAAAATAAGCTCTGTATTAAACACACATTTATGATACTTACACGTTTTGTTCAGCAAGATAATCTTCACAATGAACAAATGAACATCCCTTTTATGATTTTTGAAGTGTGAATTCAATCGCCAGAAGTAAAAAGCTAACGTTAGGATATAAACAAACTACTGTACACCACGATCGCATGAGTGTCAGTATACACACAAGAAGGCTGTAAAGGTAAACTAGTGTTCAGCTTGGTGGCGTTTAATGTCCCCGACAACCTCTAAAGTCTAATTTAGCACAAGTGGGATATTTACTAGGGATGTGCATTACAAGCAAAAATACTATTCAAAAAGTATTTTATGTCGTAGAACAAAACGTTAAAATCTCTTCAGCTTGTGTTAACCACAGACCTTATTACAGGCATCTAACTAAAAACCCATTGACCTCCAGACGAGGGAACAGGAAGTGCTAAAATACTAACTCATTTCTGAGTTTTAGGACTCATTCCTGCAGCTCTCTACAGGAAATGCATTTGGTATATCACCTTTATAAGGTGCCCCGAAGTGGCCAAAATCAATTAACACAGGTTTAAAGAGGACCCATTATGCTCATTTTCAGGTGCATACTTTCAGTTTAGGTTTCTACTTGAACATGTTTACATGCTTTATTGATCAAAAAACGCTTTATTTTTCTCATACTGACTGTGCTGCAGCACCTCTTTTCACCCTCCGTCTGAAACTCTCCGTATTAGCGCCTGTCTCTTTAAGCCCCCTCCCGAAAAGCCCAGTCTGCTCTGATTGGTCAGCTGGCCCACTATGTTGGGATTGGTCAACCGAACCAAACTCTTTGGACTCCAGCTCTGCTCTAACTAGCTTCGTTTGAGGGCATGCCAAACTAGCCGCTAGGGCAGGTATTATGCAAATGTATTACTTGGTGACATCACCACGTTACAGAAGAAAAGGCGGAACTTCAAGCGAGGCATTTCAGACAGTTCAGGAGCAGTGATTCTGTGGGGGAGAATAACTTCCTTTTGCAGACCTTTTACATGCACAAAAAACGATATAACACTATTAAGAAAAGTGGAAAAGCACATTTTTGTTGATATCCTAATAGACCGTTAGTAGTGAGCTTTAGGTTGGTTCTAGGAATGTCACGGTACCAGAAATCTAGTAGTTGATACCAATACCAGTGAATTTCCACGATTCTCGATACCCAATTCGATACCACGGTTAAAAAAAATAACAACAACAATAAATCCCATGTAATTCAACACGTAAAACATTTGAACATTATGAAAAACAGAGGCATGTAGCCTTTAAGTAATAAATAAAAATAATTGACCCATTTCATTCATTTTGGCGTATCAGCGGCGTGTTATCAATCGATAGTCAGACGACGGACACTACATACTGACCATGAATGCATCTGGTCCGTCAGCTCAGAGTGGCAGGAGCAGGAGGCAGAGGATTTGTTGTGGAAGTGAAAAGCAAACACATCTATTTGGCAAAGTTTCACGTTAAATCCCAACGCTATAAGGGAACCATAACGTTAATGAGGTAATCGCAGTAAAAGCTCTACCGGAGAGGCCAGACACACCGCCACCCGACGGTAAAGATCAGAGTCAGCGCTCTGCACATGTTGACCCTCATCTGTTCTTGTAAAATGTCCGGTGTGATCGGTAACACCGGTGTTGTCACAAGTTTATTAACCAGTGGGAACATTTTCCTCACCGTCACATCCCTACCAACGAGCATTACAGGCATCGTACGGTACCTTCAGTACTGTAGGAAAAGAGTACCCTCACTTTTTTAAAATGTTGGCATCGACTTTGTACCGAAGTATCGGTTCTCGTGACATCCCTAGTTGGTTCACATGTTTGCTAGTGAAAGGTCAGTGTGAATATTGTGGCAGCAGAAGCTGTGGGAACCTCCACCTTTATAACCTCAGGTGAGGCCAAGAGGGCAGAGACACAACACTGTGGAGTGGATTAGATTGCATTCCTTGAAAACACACACACACACACACACACACACACAACACAACACACATACACAACTACATAGACGGTGCTTGCTCCGGGAAATGAACATGTCATCTCTTTGCATGCACGCTTTCTGCCAGAGAAAGGTAAGAGAGAGAAGAGATGTGACACTCTGGGGTGTAGGATGACACCTTGAATTGGCCTGTTACCACATCTGAATGATTTTGTAATGTGCACCGAGACAACGACGGGCCTGGGAACGGGATGACTGATATGAGAGAGAAGCAAAATGAGGTGAGGAGACATATTTCAGAGAATAACCGACAAGGAACACACTGTAGAGTAAAGACAGGGAATCAAATGAGGAGGAAATAAAGAGGAGCGCAGTGTGTGGAGGTACGACCTGGCTGAGTCTGAGGTGTGAGAATGGAGAAGCCACGAGCAGGTCGGTAACTCGAGCCCCATGTGAAGTCTCAGCAGCAGGAACTCAAGAATACACTGAGTCATTACTAAGCAGCTACAATGCACTCACATTCCACAATAGACACACACACACACACACACACACAGAGATGTCAACCACCCACATGAATACACACTTCCTCTCCATCTTCGCCGCTCTGAACTCTGAACTTCTCACAGAGATTATGTGGCCAGAAACGAGCTCTGACTCGCTGTCAGAGACGCTTAGTCAAGAGTGACGGCGTGACACCTTTAACCCCGAGGGTCTGCAGAATAAACACACACACCATACACACACACACACACCCACACACAGGGGTCGTCTAGAGTGGTGGTCCTCCAGCATGGACAGATTATAAAACAATAATCCGTCCATGCATCAACGTTCTCTTAAATTTCACTTAATATTTTCCCCTAATTTTCTGTTAAGAGAAGAAATAAGAGAAGTCAACTCCAGATGCACCAAACGTTGGGAACCATCCACATCTGCTCTCACCCCGGTGAGCTGAAAGATGAATCCCACTTGATCCTAAATTGGAGGCGTGTGGTTGATTGTTCTTATCAGCATGGGTAACGCCCCTTAAACACCGTATAAGGGCAGGTGTTGTGCTGTGTGCAAATAAGAATTGGAAGGATGCCACAAAAAACAAGACTCGGTCAAAACCGTGTCCGGTCAGTCGGTGAATTAGTGGCTAAATTGTTCTACAGATAGTCCGTGGTCACGTCTATTATGTTAAATCCAGCGCTACATGTCCACCATGTCCGGCGAGGACACTACAGGACACACTGCTCCACTCAACTGGCCGTTCAAGCGGTGACGTACCCTCTCGTTGAATGCACCTGATTGGTCCCTGGTTTTCTGCTCAGTGTTTCAAACAGGAAACAACATGGTGGCCTGCTCGTAAACTTTCTGTTATTCCATCTAATCAATCCACCAAAATCTACTTCTGGAAACATCTTAACCCTCCTGTTGCCTTCAGATGTACTAACATCTTTTATCCTTGGGGTCAGTTTGACCCCAGCAATTTAAACCTCCAGAAAATGATTCTAATTAAAATTGTTACTCAAGTTCATGTGTCAGGTACGTTATGTTTGTTTGTTGACTACCTAAATAGCCCTTTAAATCAAATCTATATCTTCAGGGGAACCATATTTTGCCGCCCCCAAAGCGTGGGGTAATATCAAAGTTCTCACGAGAATGATGTTTCCCCTCCCCATGTGGTGTGAACTACCAGTGGTTCTCACACTACTACAGTTATGGTTATGGTTATGTTAGGTTAGGGCCCTAAAGCTTTTTGAAGATTAGAAAGTTGCATGTTATAGTGACCTCAATATCATCCAAAACAAATGTTTCATATTTCTTATGTTTTCTACAGCTAAAACAGCCCGGGGTCAAACTGACCCCAAAGAACACCGATGCGTACAGCATGAGCACAGGACATTGAAAACATATCATCATTTTAATTTAATGTTTACCCAGCAGTCCCCATTAGATTAGGAAAAGTCATTAAATATGAAGCAAAAAAATGATGTCGTTCATTTATTTAGAGACGTTAAACACTGAATGGGGTCAAATTGAGCCCAAAGATAATAGGTGGGTGAGAGAAATAGGCCATGATGTCACTGCTGAATCTGGTTTCATTTTAGAACTGGATCACCATAGCTTCACAGCTTGGTCCATGTTTTGTGAGCCGGACGCGTCGCGCTGGACGGGTTCATTTGAATAAAGTTGAGATTTTTAAATTTTATGCAAATACAGACCCTCTCCAACTCACCTCAACACTCCCACCATGCACTGGGAGACTGCTTCTCCTGCTTTCTATAGGAAATGAATGGAAAGCAGTGAGACCATGGATGTATTAAGAGGCTGAGACGCCCTCCGTCACCAGATCTGGTGGAAATGCACCGATAGAGGATCACTCCCACCGGTGAGTGGAACCGCTGACACGCCCCCTGACAACATAAACAAAGGACTGCTCCCGCCTTTTCATTTTGAAAGAGCAACGACCAATGAGGAAACTCCAACACTCGGCCGACCAATCGTGTAACTTCATCACTCAGTCAGTAACAGACTTTTGCATTTGCAGGTCTGGCCCTTTGCGGTCCAGCCAGAAAGGGTGTACGAAGAGGAAGGTCGGTCGGTGGGTCGACTTTATTCTCAAGTTGGGAAATTCTAGAGCAGTAGTAGCAAAATTGAGGTTCTTAAAGGTCTCGTATTGTGAAAAGTGAGATTTTCATGTCTTTTATATTATAAAGCAGGTTTAAGTGATATATAAATACTGTTAAACTATCAAAACACTCAATATACGGAGAAACACACACAGCCTGTATTCAGAAACTGTGCGTTTGAAACAAGCCGTGAGGATTTCTGTCCATTTGTGATGTCACAAATTTACAATATTTAGACCATTACACGGTTTTAAAGATAAACATTCTGAATGTGTCCCAGTTTATTTCCTGTTGCAGTGTATGTAAATAACATCAGCTGACAGGAAGTAAATATGTACCCAAGCTGTTGCTTAGCAACGCAATTCTGTTGAAATGCACTAAAACGGAGTGTTTCAGACAGAGGGTAGATACAGGTATATCCAGACAGACAGTATGAGGAAAATAATGTGTTTTTTTTAACATTACAACATGTAAACATGTTCTAGTAGAACAAAATACAAACATGAACCTGTAAATGAGCACGATATGGGACCTTTAAACAAAGTAAATGTGATTTTCCAGAGCGTCAGTAAATGGTAAATGGACTTGCATTTATATAGCGCTTTTCTAGTCTTCCGACCACTCAAAGCACTTTACACTGTACTGGCATTAGCAAATCAAAAAGCATCTAAGAACAGCATGTAAACCATTCAGAAGCTGAACGCACACAATATCATCCAACAGCTTTTATAGTCTCAATGGGATCAATGGACCAATAGTTGTTCTTTAATGATCCAATCATTAGAATTAGTCTAAAACATAAGTTGTGGACGGGGAAAACCAGATGTTTCTTTCTTATCTTGGTCAGAGTGCTCTCAACCACTTCACATGTTCTCCTACCGAAGAGAGGAGCAGAGAGAAGAAGACATCGGTGAATCCCAGAAATCAAATAAGAACAAATCGTGGATACCAACAAAAATAAGAGGGAATTTGTTATGGCTTCCTGCATGAGGCCCATCGGGTCCCTGGACACAGACAAGGACTAAAAGGAGGATCCCTGTTGCACACTGTGGCAGGAGGTCCACATTGACACTACTAACTACTACTATACACATCTAATCATAGGAAACCATCGATCAATGGTTACTATAGTTAATGTTGACCTACTGTAGCTGTACTCTGCTGCTGTATTATAAAAACAAGACTACAGTCTACAGCCATGCTAGCAGCTCATTGACAATGTACTCAGGCTCAGAATGACAATGCTAACATGCTGACATTACCGGAGCATGTTAGCATGCTAACATTTGCTAATTAGCACTGAACACAAAGTACAGCTGAGGCAGGTCAAAATGTAAATGTTGATCTGATGATGGCGCTAGATAAAAGTTAAAGGATCACCACAGTTATTACAGGAATGTAATGTGAATGTGTTTATCAAACCTCATGGTAATCCATCCAGCTAGTGTTGGGACATTTCACTTTAAAGAATCATCAAATGTCAACCTGTTGGTGGCGCTAGAAGAAATGTCAGAGGTTATTAGGCAGTCTGAACTAAACGGTCTGAATCAATACGGAGCCCATTCCACTTTCCAAAAACTCATTTTAAAGGTCCCATACCATGCTCATTTTCAGGTTCATACTTGTATTTTGTGTTTCTACTAGAACATGTTTACATGCTGTTATGTTAAAAAAAACTTTATTTTCCTCCTACTGTCTGTCTGAATATACCTGTATTCACCCTCTGTCTGAAACGCTCCATTTTAGTGCATTTCAATGGAATTGCAATGGAATTGTGTTGCTAGGCAACAGTTTGGGTCCATGTGTACTTCCTGTCAGCTGATGTTATTTACATACACTGCACCAGGAAATAAACTGGGACACATTTAGAATGTTTATGTTTAAAACCGTGTAATGGTCTAAATATTGTAGATTTGTGACATCACAAATGGACAGAAATCCTAACGGCTTGTTTCAAACGCGCAATTTTTGAATACGGGCTGTGTGTATTTCTCCGTATATTGAGCGTTTTGATAATTAAACAGTATTTATAAAGCACTTAAACCTGCTTTATAATATAAAAGACATGACAATCTCACTTTTACAATATGGGACCTTTAATAGTGAAACAGTGACTTCAAACAGAAGCTCTGTGTCAGATGCCCACTGACTCCCAACCCTTTTAGGCTTGTGGCCCCTTAAAAACTAAAGATAACTAGCAACCAATCTGCATATAAAGAGGGATTTTAGCATCTCAGAATCTTTCATTTCAGTAACTTTTAGAGGCCTGAAACGGTAAATCTTTCCAGTAAAAGAGAAACATTTTTTGTTTTTCTTCTTCTGACCCTTTGGATTGTTTTCTTGTGACTCCTTGGAGGCGTCCAAACCTCCTTCTCTAATTCCTCAAAACTGACTACACCCCAACAGATCTCTTAAAATGAAGTCTTTAACCACAAAATGACCATTTGTAGATCAGTTACTCACCCTGTGTTGCCTTGAAATCTTGAAGAACACTTTGTTTTTCTCACATGCCTCTACGGTGAACGGACAATCATAAAACTGAGAGAAGACTTGATGATTGAAGGAAATTGGAGGCTGCGTTTAACAGCTAAACTTTATCGAAACATCCGTTTACTCTCACACAACTCGTGCAGTATAATCCAAGTCTCATTTACTCAGCTTTAGTAGAAGGAAAGGGTTTTGCATCAATGCCATGAAGTAATTACTGAGTCTCTGTTTTGTGTTTAGAAATATGAAATCAAATCATGGTCACGGATGATTTTATGGTAATTAGCCGAATATTTCTCCTCACCTGTATCTGGCCATTTGCTGGTTTGGAGTGTAATCACCAGCGACCGCCGAGCCAATTATCTGACATGAATCAACGTTTCATTGAAAGAATTATTTCTCTGGCAGTAACTTAACATAATGAATCACAACAGAGGAGGCTGAGACTAATTCAGAGTGGGTTTGTCTCGCAACGCATGGCAACTGAAAACAGATGTTCTAATAAAGACATCACAGCATACTGCTGCACACTGTGCAATAACAGATTCAAGCAGGGCACCGCTGAGAGAGGAGTCTTCATTATGTTGCATTTGACTTGATGCTGTCAAACTAAAACAATCACGCTGATGTCACAGATTAAATCCTCTTGGAAGTGCTGGATCTGACTGCAAGAATAAATCACTAAACAAAATCAATCAATTTGCAACATATAAACTAAAGGAAACAACCTGCAGGTTAACATCGTTTCACCAGGTTTGACCACTTGAGGGCAGCAGAAACCAGCTGTAGACACGTAGCAACATCTGGAATCATGTTTGTGTCTACGCGATGAACGTTAGTCTAACCCGATCTCATAGGAAGGGGTATAAATAGCACAACATTTCCACCCATTTAAGGCTTTTTGCATGTCATTTAATGCTACGTCATAACCATGAAAAAGTCACGGTTATGTTTAGGCAACAAAACCACTTGCTTAGGTCACGAACACCTGTTGATAGTCTGGTTGATAGTCCTGTGTTTGTTGGTGCTTTTCGTGTCAGTTATACGCCACGTTGTTACCATTAAATGGTCGTGGTTATGTTTAGGCAACAAACTATGGTAATGTCAGCATTTAGGTTCAGGCAACAAAAACACTTGGTTAGGTTTGGAAAAAACATCATGGTTGGGCTTAAAATAAGTACGTAAACTAAGTAAAATACGTACGTAAACAACGTAACATAAGTACTGAAAACACGTCACAAACATAACTTCAAAATATCCCAACAACACTTTGGGACACGAACACCGGTCTACTGGTTGATAGTCCTGTGTTTGTTGGACCCATCCACCTCCCCTCCCGTCCGCCATAAACAGTCACAGTTTTTATTCTACGTCACTAGCTCTGAGTATAGCATATTACAGTCGATACAGACTACATGGCGTACACATGACAGGCCAAAAGCAACAAAGGTGTTGTTATTGAACACAAAACGACTTACAAAATAATTCATATGTCATTTGGTGAGACCGGGCTGAATATTCACTCTCCTTTTAGCTCCATTTTTGGTCTCCACCAACTCCCCCTGAGAAGAAGATCTGGCTCTTTGGCTGCTAAATGTGCCACTATGTTATTCACCAGCTTTTTGTTGTTGAAAACATCTGCCTGCTACATCTGAAAACTTTGATGAGAGAGAATCATATTGTGGGCCATAAAACGAAACAATTCAAATTAACATACCGTATTTCTGCCAAGTGCCCAAAAACTAAAAGGTCATGCTTCTCCAAACAAGTGTGTTTCAGATTAATAAGTTAGGTATAAGTCAAATTTCAGCCTCCCTGGAATGTTTTTACAGGCAGCACAGAGCAGCTTCCAGGTGTCTCGGAGTGAGAAAAAGACAATTGAATACAGAGTGGAGGAACCAGGGCAGAACTTTATGAGTAGCAGACTGTAAAAGAAAAGAGCATGAGGCCCAGACAAGTTGACCTGCTCAACCTTAAAGGGTTCAAAATAGTCTTGAATAATATTATCCTGCCGAACTGGACGGTGATATAACGTCTGAAATATCAGGAGCTGCCTTTCTGCAAGCGAATGTTTGTCCAGACGTCAGCAGGGCTGGTTTGATCTGAATCCAGAAACAAATCCCTCTTTGGATGTGTTCTTAGGGTTTTAGCAAGTATAGTATAAATACCATTTAGAGTATTTAAGAAAGAAAAATCGATTGTTTCTAGTCAGATTACTTATTTTATATTCATCTAATTTTAATAAAAAAACAAGAGGAGAGATAAAAGATTCAAATGATTTTGTTAGAATAAAAATATATATAATCAGGTCAACATGGAACTAGGGCTGTCACAATATCTGATTTCCACTCCACCATTATCATAGCCAAAACAATTTACAATATTATAACAATATTTATAGAAATAGTATTAATAATAATAATGCTATCAGTAACATTCATCT